>CAJUYI010002064.1:0-12074 GCA_910591695.1 Galerucella pusilla
AGTGTATACGCTGCTTGCTTCAGGTAGCTTAAATTGTAGCGTGCTGTTTTGTATGTTTACTGCTGCGCCTACGCCGTCCGTGGTTTTTGATGCGTCTGTATATGCGAGGCAATATTCTGGATATTTGGCAAGTTGAGAAGCAAATGTTTTTCTTATCAGGGTATGGGGTGTTTCTAATTGTTATATATGCACAGAGAGATGTCGGTGTAGGGAATCTTGATCGACCAAGGGGGGAGGGCATTTGATTTCGTTGGATGGGATGGGTAGTTCGGTATTATACTGATAATTCTGCTTCCTCATCGATAATACCTTGTTTACATTGAAACGTCCAAATTTTACTTTGAATTTGTCATTATTGACAACTAAAAGTGCTTCGAAATTTATTGAAAAATGAACACAAACCGATTCAGTGCCATCACCCAAGAGAATATTGAACATTCAGGTAATACAAAATTTTAAATTGTTAAAAGAATAATCTTCCCAAATACAACTCGCTCTTTAAATTTTATCACATAATTTTTTATTTTCATCACTCAAACTTGTTTATTTGAGGCAAAATCATTCAAACAAACCGAATTTAGATAAAATCCCTCGTCCTAACGGACTCGTGATTTTATCAATCGGTTTGTTTTCATATTTTTCCCAAATAAACAAGTTTTCGTGGAAAAGGAAAAATTATCGATAAAATTTGGAGCACTCGTGGTATTAACTTTGATAATTTTTCACTGAATATAGTAACCAATCAAACTACTTAATTTCAAGTCAATTTTCCATTTCAGGTAGTCCATGATAAAATCATTACTGAATATTAAACATGGATTAGATATTAGCAAATATATGAAACTACGTGCTTATCTGAAGAAGCAGAATGAAGGGTATACTCCCAAAAAGTCAAAGGTATTCACAAAAGACCAGTTTGAAGATTTCTTAAATAATGCACCTAATGAGCAATATCTAGGAATTAAGGTTAGTTATAATATTCTAACCTGCATAAATACCATCAAGTTTTTGAATACATACTACTTTTAGGTTGTTATAATAATGGGCGTATCTGGAGCATGTAGATGCGATGAAATGGTGAACATGACAATAGACGATATAAAAGGTTTAGGATCTGTTATTCATATAAAGATTCCTCATAGTAAATCTAAAAAGCCACAATCGTTCACAATTATTGGAGAAAAATATATAAATCTTTACAGAAAATATACTTCTTTACGTCCACAAGCTATGGAAAGCCAACGCTTTTTTTTGAAATTTCAAAAGGGAAAATGTTATCACATGGTCATGGGAATTCATACAATTAGTAACGTACCCAAAACAGTAGCAACTTATTTAAAACTACCGAATTCAAAAGATTACACTGGCCATGCGTTGAGAAGAACTTCAGCTACTTTGCTTGTGGATGGAGGAGCTCTTGTTTGAAACGGCATGGAGGTTGGAGGTCGAGCACTGTCGCTGAAGGATACATTGAAGACTCTTTGTCTAATAAAAAACAAACTGCAGAAAAAATCTTGATGTCGAATTCTTCTTCACTGTACCTGAATGGAGCTTCTCATGAGCGAAATTATGTCGACGTTGATGTAACAGAAGCAACAACAAGTAAGGAGTCACGGGAAATTTTGTCGATGAACTCTTTCAACTCTGCACAAAATTCGCTTGAATTGGTAGTGCATTAAATATGTGCGGTGCAACCTTAAATAACTGTAATTTCACTATTAATAATTATTATCGTTAATAAAGTTTAAAAGTTCAACTAATAATTATTTTCCCTGTTAAAAATTCTACTTTTTTGTCCGTTCACGGCCGTACAAAAAAGTGGCGTCTGTGAAATCATACTTCAACATCATGAATTGACGTTAATAATGTCTACTTTTTTTGACGTTTGCGGAAAAAATACTTTTGTTGCTTTCGTTTATTTGGGCTTCAAGCACTTGTGCGTGACGCCTCAGTCGTCACGACTTTTGAGCAAATCGAACACGATTTTTTAGGATACTCAAAACCACCTGACATGTGTTGTTAGAAGAACAGTTTTCAATTATAATATTTTTGATAAAATTTTGCATATTTGGATATTTTTAGTGAGGTTTAAATCGTATTAAATCGTAATCGGCACAATCTTAACCTTTAAATAAACGTCAAACCGGACAAACGTCAAATATTCAATGACCGTGGCTTGAAGCTCATACCTTTCGGTATGTGCTTGAGGGGCAAGGGGAAGGTAAGACTAGGCGTCACGCCCGGTAATAAACGAACGGGATTCAGTCACTACGAGCTGCTACTAGCAGCCAAAAGTGAATAATCGAAAACGCTTTAATATCGTGAATGCGAATGTCGGGCTTGTTCCGACTGACGTCTGTCACGAGTGATGGCTCTTTTGACAAATATCTATCTCAGTATCTATCCGAACTACTAATTCTACTACTAGAGATGGGTGCGTGGATCAAGAAAATGTTAAAAAGTCTTTTGGGGCCCACTCGTGAGGACTTTGGGAGTTAGATGGATCCTACTAACCTAAATAACGTGATTGTTGATGATTTTGCTCGGTTTCATTGCTTCCGCTAGCTGTTAAAACACCGGCCCAACAAATTGACCATTGCGGAGGCACCCTCTGGAGAAATTGTGGTTCTGATGGCACAGAAGTGTGGCAGACCTCCTCATGAGCCCTCGACATACAAGATATTTGCTATTATTGCGAGATTTATAGTGCTAGGAGGCAAAATGTTATGCTCAGGACGCAACTACAAGACGCCACCACCGCCAAACCGGAGGGCCTGCACAGTTTTAACAAATCAAGATCTCTCAGTTATCATTAAGACTACAACATATCAAAAAAAAATCGAAAATCGTACGAGAACCAGGATTACCTATAAAATGGTGCTGGGTCCTTTTGAGCCCTACATATTATCCTACTTTTTTATTTCCCATTCAAATAACAGGAATTTTTTTGGTTTTGTTCGGATTTTTAATGCACTTGAACGAATGAATGTCTCGTGACAATACTAACACATTTTTGTAGGAAATTTAACGATCTATAAAAATGGTCTGGAATGATTTTTCGCTAAGTTGACTCGTTTAGAAGTTATTCGAGGTTTAACCTTAAATCGTAAAGGATAACTTTTAATATTTATGTAATATTAATATTTATATAATTTATCACGAAATAATGATTCCAAAACATAAAATGTCAGTGTTCTTATGATATTCGTCGTTTTTATTTGATAAATTCGTGAAGAAAATTTCATATCATTTGGCACGATTCAAATAAAAGCGGTAAAAAGATATTTTGTGATAACGTAATAGAGTACACGCATATTTCATATTTTTCTTAGATATTAATTTATAATAGTGAAGTTGATATCAAAAATTACTAATAATAGGAAATAAACCAGTTACCATTGGAAATTACTTCAAAATTTTGAAGCATTATCGTTAGTACGATTTGAACTATGTATTATATATTATATATACCAACCATATTTCGATGTGTGGTCGTAGGAAAATAATGTTTTTATGGTTGATTCCTAGACATATAGGTACATAACCTCAAACTATTTAAGAATAAAAATTACCAGCATAGAAGTAGGCGGTACTTACATTAAAATAGTCTTCACAAACAAAAGTAGTATTATTTGTCGAAATATCGTCTTTGTTTCGACGCATAGCTTGCAACCATAATGCCCTTCTCTTAAGTGTATTTTTGCTTGCGCCACCAGGTAAAGTAACAAATATTTTGTCTGGAGTTTTAGTAGACGTTGATTTACACTATGAAACAATGCAATACTTGGAATCCAAAGTTTTTTTTCGGCTTTATCCATTTTTAAAGCTTTCAGAAACAAATTAGGTCACAAGAACTCAGAGCGTGATACACGAATAAGAACATAAACAAATGACGTCACTCCATGGGGCAGCCATCTTTATGACGTAAAGCGCGTTTTGGCGGACTTTCAATTTTTTTGATTTTTAAAGTCGCTTTAAAAGTAAAGTTTATATTTTTTTGAAAAAATAGGCATGCAAGGTGTTAGGAGACCTGATAAAGCGTCAATTCCCACCAATAGCAAAAGTTATGCTTGTATCCCATTGGCAGCACTGTTAAGATTATGAATTTTATTATGTTGAATTATCTTTAATTGGATATTTGAAGACAAGTTACTATAATTTTTTGTATTCTACCGCCAAAATCATTGTAGTTTTTGATCATTTTGTGATTAATTATAAGAAATAGTCAAAGTTATACCTTACGATTTAAGGTTGGACTATAACCTCGATTAACTTCTAAACGAGTCAACTTAGCGAAAAATCTTTTAAGACCATTTTTGTAGATCGTTAAATTTCTTACAAGAATATGTTTTAATTTTTATGAGACAATCATTCGTTCAAGTGCATTAAAAATCCAAACAAAACAAAAAAATTCCCATGTTATTAAATGGGAAATAAAAAAGTACGATGAGTCATTTCTTAACATTAATATTTAGGGCTCAAAATTTACCAGAATTTTCTTTTCGTCATCTCAGAAGATATTTTCATGGTAACTAAGAAAAAAAGAAGTTTTTCTGGGACCACCCTAACTTACACATTATTACGATTATTATTTGAAGGGGCATGATAACACTTCATGGCAATAAAAATATATATTGAAGGTCCTTTTGTATTCAATCTCCCGCATATAACATTAGTTTTTGATAGTTTGAATGGCAATAACTAAAACAGTTATCTACACGTGACTAAACACTTTGCAGCGACATCAAAAACCATCAATAATAAAAGTATTCCAATTAGTTTGATCTATGTTCAATAAGTTTTAATGGGACAAATAAATTCTATAAAATCCCCATACAGGAACGAACTTCCAATAATTTTTATCTAACTATGCCATAAATATCGTTTTATTCAATATTTCAATAGCTTGAGTAAACTCGTGTCTAAAACATTCCGATTAAATTTGCTACGACCTCGACAAATACATATACAGGGTGATTGTGAAAGACTACAGGCTTTTCGTAACCTATGTACCTATGTAAATGTAGGTTTCTTCTTTAATTTTACACATGTACTTCTAGTGCAGTCTTATGCATTATTATGCAGCTCTGATTGTCGGAAACCCGTTTTAGTCATTTTTCTTAAGGTCCTAAATTTGGGACACTAAACATTGAAGTTATAAAATCGAATGTATGCAACACTCAAGTTTCAATCATTCCTTTAGGATGTGATCATGTGCACTACAGTTGGCAGGAGCTACCTCAACTTTTAAATGTAGGTTAGCAAGGTATTTTTATCTCTTACGGCCGACAGTTCTGAACATGGATGTTGAAATTTGATTATTAACGACAGGAGCTGTTATGAGTTTGGTAATAATGAATGTTGCAAAAAAGGGAAAAGCTATAAACAATACGAAAACCATGGTTGAAAAAAAGGAGCGAAATAGGTTTAGGAACACTTGAAACGTTGAAAGAAGAATCGGTAGTAAAAGATGCAGATTCTTTTAAAATTCAAGAAGGCTGCCTAATATGCTCATTTTTGTATTGTTCACTTTTGACTGTATAAACGTCTTTCTATACAAGGTGATTCATAAGTAATGGGCCAAATTGTGAATCTACGTTCAGAAGGCCAAAATAATATTCTCATTAACAATAATGGGTCCTAGTCTGCTCCTTACTGAGGTACAGGATGTTAAAGCGAAAAAAATAAAATAGATCTTTGTTAATAGATCATCTACTTTTTTACATAATGACTTGAAAATTGGGTATGAACTAGTTTTTGTAAGGGTAAACAAGAATGTCTGAGAGGATTTGAGTTAACTCGTAGATGTCGCCACATGCGCCATATGAATTAGATGAAATCAGCTACAAATTTTTTTTTCGCTTATCATTTTACAACTTACTTATTTAATTTGGATAGCCCCATCATTTCTGTAGGAAAAAGCTATACTTCTTTGATCTTCAAAATATTAACGATTCTCGAGATATTTGAATTTTCTTAATTCACTACACTACATTTCAAGGTGCTCGACGTATGCTGTCTTCGTTTTATTAACTGGTGTACAATAAATGTGTTTTATTACGTAATTTTTGTATGGTTTCATTTTAATATTATTACCAATTATCAATTACGGTTAGGTAAATGTCAACATTCCCTGGCATGCTTGTGTCTTAACAGATTAATGCTATGTCGGCTACCGTGAAATGTAGTGTAGAGAATTAGTAAAATTCAAATATCTTGAAAATCGTCAATATTTTGAAGATCAAGGAAGTATAGCTTTTTTCTACAGAAATGATGGGCTATCCAAATTGAATAAGTGAGTTGTAAAATAATGAGCGATAAAAGATTTGTAGCTGATTTCATCTAATTCATATGGCGCATATGGCGACATCTACGAGTTAACTCAAATCCTCTCACACATTCTTGTTTACCCTTACAAAAAATTTTCAAGTCATTATGTAGAAAAGTAGCTGATCAATTAACAAAAATCTATTTTATTTTTTTCGCTTCAACATCCTGTAACCTCAGTAAGGAGCAGACTAGGACCCATTATTGTTAATGAAAATATTATTATTGTGGCCTTCTGAACGTAGATTTACAATTTGGCCCATTACTTATGAATCACCCTGTATAAAGTGAGACTTCTTGAGGATGTGACCAATATTGCGTAATTTATTTCAATCTTTTCACTTCTCTCTAAATATGATGTGGACATAAATAATTAAAAAATGGATAAATACTAAAGACTAGAGGCTATGTTACAGAATCACTGATACCAATCGCTTTGGAACTGTAAGAATAAACGACGTTAAAGTGGATATTACCCTCTATTTTTGCCCCTAGCTGTCAAGTAATTGATAAAAACTAGGATCAGGTCTATAAATATACCGCGTCAATTAAAATTGAACAGAAATAGGACAAGTTTTGAAAATTTGAAAATTGGCAAAATAGTTTATACAAAATGTGTATGTATTTATTAAAAATTGACTAAAACTTGTGACTAATCATGGATAATTGCAAATGGGCTTTAGATCTACTAGATATTTCTATAATCTGATATTTTTGGGTTTAGGTACCTATTTCCAACAATAAATTGGAGCTTATACTGCAAAAGGGTTCCGACCCCCAATAGTAGGTATATTGCTGTTTTATTGGTTTCTGGCTCCGTCAACAGATCGCGGTTCACTTGTGAGTAAGTGAGGTTAGGAAATGGAACCAAAACAAAACTGTAGTTTTCTCATATTAAATTCAATTCACGGCTACGTTTTGAATAATCTGCACTACCAGCCACTATTGCAATAGTTTTCAACAACAAACACCCTTCCTGTTTTTAGTAATTTCAATATTTCTAGCTCTTACTTTGAACTTGTCATCAGTAATGATTACTATTGGACTACTGTCATCTATGAAAAGTGGGGTAATTGTTAATACTGTTTTAAGTGGGTCCTTGAGCTGCAATGCGCGACGCTGCGGTCAAAAAACAAACTACTTAGATAGACGATTTTGTCAATTTTCCCGTATGAGTTAGTTCTCTTTATCTAGTCTGCATGTTGGAAAAAGTCACTTTGTTAAGTATTGAGAAGTATAGTGGTATTTGAATCTTTAAAATATTGAGCTTTAATGACGCTGTCGCTGGCCCTTCCACTAGTCAGCAACTGTCGTCAGTAAAGTCAAGTCAACCAAAATCCCATCGCCACTGTTGCAACAATTAGTGCTGACAAAGCAGTGAAAAACCGAAATCTGACTTCATTGCAATACATCTTATCCTCTGCAATTAATTTGCAGAATGCTACCAATTGCACATTCAATATTATTCTTGATAATAATCATTTTGTTGGTGTGTATTAAATAATAAATGTTCCCTTATGTTTACTTTTGGGTTTTTTTCCGCATGCTAGTAGAAAAAATAGTATACCTAACACGTGCGTGAAGTGACTTTTCTGCAATTGTTAGGTAAACTATTATTTTTACCTACATTACCGGAAAACCAATATGAATCCCAAAAATAGGGCGGAAAGTTTTGTTTAGCAGTCCAAGGGCAGAAAATCCTCAACTATCAGCTGTCCTCGCTTCGCTGAGCTCGCTCGTCTTGTGCTGCTAAAGCTTACTTTCTGCCCTTGTGACACGATATACTATTCCACCTTTGGGATGCTTAACAATACTTTCCGCCTTATCTTTGATTCCCATGTGATTGGATTTCCAAGAAGGTATGTTGGCAGGTTTATTTGAAGCCGTGGAAGGAATGCAGTCGAAAACATTCGATATTGCCACGTTTAACTATGAAAAAGCTAAAGTGCTAAGTATGTAGTGATGCTAATTGGAAAAGGGACTTTTTATTATTAACAATATCAACAATATGATTAAACGTTAATTCTTCAATGTGCTTGTTTCCTTGGATTTTTTCTATTAACATTATTTTTTCAATTTATGAATATTAAAAGATGAGCACTTTTCTCCAAATTTGTTATGGGCTTCTCCAAGCTCTGGCAGCGTTGTACGAAAACCATAATTACCACAATTACATAATTGGTGATTTTTTCCGCGCCTCTTGCCGATGCTTCAGATAAACTTGCCAAACTATATCCTCTCTTTGCTAGTTTATCTGTAATTTAATTTCCTTCCACTTAATTAAGGTGACGACGCATGTAGTTTACGTCTGGTGATCAAGTTTCTCTGTCCTCTCCCATTTTAGCTGTTATTGTACAAGATCTAACATAATAATACTACTTTGCCTTCTATACTGGCACTTGGCACAGTTTTCTGGACGTTGAACTTTCTCCAAATCTCCAGTTAAAATATAAAAAGCTAGAAGTTTTTTGCGATACAACCTATTCGACCAAAATTATTAAATGCATGTGTTGTTTATTAGCAAACATTCGTTTATGTGTATTCAATCAATAAGCATATTAATATTAGTTTATTTTATGCTCATGAAATTTCCGCGTTTGAACCCAACTAAATGAATAAATTTGAAATGACGTTTGTATTGATTATTGTTGTTATTGTTGGACCAATAATTCAGAGGAAAGTACATAACGAAACATGGGAATTTTTTCTATTTATGAATATGGAAAGCAACAAAAATTTGGAGGTCAGTCCATCACTGCAGAGATATGGAATTCATATGCATGTGACAAAGAATTAATCAGACAAAAATGGATAATGGTTGATAATCACGTAAAAGCTATTTGTTACTATTGCAAAGTTGCAAAACTGAATATCAATTTAAATGATAATCAGCCGGTGATTTCATATGGAATATTCAAAAGTTTGATCAATATTACAAGTGCGCCAACGTCTATCGATACGACATTCAATGCGGATTGTTATGATTAAACAATTTGTAATCCTAAACGACTTTTTAATATTTTATTAACTCAAATTCTAGATGGGACAAATTTGAACATGTTTTGAATTTTTTTGTGGGAAAAACTGCTTTGGGCACTTTGAACACTTTTGTATAAAGCGTATCCACGAATAGGGTATCCTATAGGTGAAAATGTTTAAATATTACTTTTAGTGAAAAATGTCATTTGTGATCAAAAGTTTTGCTTATATCTTCAGTAAGTTCCTTGTGGCATTACTTATTCTTTTTTCTTATTCTTTTGGGAATCAAACCACAATAATGTTTTCCATTTTTTATTTCGACGTTTCGGTAGCGTTCCAGCTACCGTTGTCAAGATTAATTAGCAATAAAATTGATAAAATAATTTTTGGACTCTATCTAACCCAACGAAAAAATATGACAATTAGACAATCAATCATATTTTGAAGTTACTACAAAACTTTGTTGTCAAATTTTATTAAGGTCCATTCATAGTAGATCACACCTCTGGTAAAATGTGGAATAAAATATTTTATTTTATGACATTCTAACGATATGATAGTCTACTAGAAATGGAATACAGTGAAGTGCACGTTCCAGGAACGGTTTTTTATTGGGATAGCGCTTTTTTAGCTTATTTTGGAAATGTTGTTAATAAAACGCGTTTGTTTTTACTTTTTTGTGTATGATCATTTTTGTTTTCAAAACATGTATAACTCAGTTTGGTGATTTTGTGTATTGAAGTGTGTATCGATTAACAACTATTCCAATGATAAATCATAAGAAAACCTGGATAAAAACTTATGATGCTATCCTGATAACGCAGGTAATTGATTATTGGAAATTTTTCTTTCTAACATTGGTAACCAAATTTGACTACATTCGGCTGAAATACTTGCTACACATTTATCTGCATTCAGTTGTATCAAAGCACTTTCTTTGATATTTCGTCTTTCAATATTATTTTTGTCGAATCCCATTTAATTTTATGCCCCTCTTCCCAAGCATGTTTACAAATACCTGACTTAAAGAACTCCCTATCTTTGATGTATTTTTTATGTTCACTTATTCGGACTTTCAATGGTCTAGATGTTTCACCTAAATAGAATTTGTCGCATTCACAAGATATCTGATATATGCAATTTTTTGAAGATTGTTCTTCATTTTTTGGTTTCGTTATTGTTAAGATAGATATCAAAGTATTGTTAGATTTAAAGCTGGTTCGAATGTTAAATTGATTACCAATTTTTTTAATTCTTTCTGACAAACCCCTAACATACGATATTGTCAAGTTTTTGAAAATTATGTTAGCTGAATTATTAATATTGTTGTTATTCTTATGGGGTATTAACAATGAGCCTTTCTCTATATTCTTGATTTCTTTATTTACAAATTCTGCCGGATAATTATTGGCATTTAAAACATTTTTCAGTAGAGTTTTCTTCTTTGTGAAATGATTATCATTAGAACAAATGATTCTGGCCCTATCGTATAAAGATTTTACTACCCCTTTTTTAACGCTTATAGCATGATTTGATTCAAAATTCAAATACCTATTAGTGTGTGTTGGCTTCCGATAAACACTTGTTTCATACCCTGTAGGTGTTTTATTAATAAGAATATCCAAAAATGGTAAAAAATTGTTAATTTCAATTTCAATTTCAATTTAAAATTTTATAGATTTTTCTCCTTCATTTATATTCATTAAAAATCATTTAGAGATACTAAGTCATATTGCAAAAATGTCGTCTACATATCTCCACCAGACAATTGGTTTTAATTTTTGATTATTCACTATTTTGGCTTCAAAATGTTCCATAAAAATATTTGATAGAATTGGCGAGAGGCAAGAGCCCATGGCAAGACCAAAATTCTGTTCATAAAAATCATTATTGAACTGAAAATATGTTTTTGTTATACATAATTTTAATAATTCTATTATTGCTGCTACGCTCAATTTGGTCCTTTCTGTAAGGGTCTGATCTATTTCTAATTTTGATTTGACAAGTTCTATTGTTTTCTGTACCGGTACATATAACATCACTACTGTTTTATTTGTGTTTACATACAAATCATTATCAATAAGCCACGATTCCAATAATTTAATAATATTTTGAATTTTATTTATTGTCTCTTCCACATTTCCACCCTCTACTGAAATTGTAGTGTCATCAGCAAATGAATTTAAAACTAATGGAATATCACAGAAGTTAACAATATCATTGATATATAAAATGAAAAGAAGAGGCCCCAATACTGTTCCTTGAGGGACTCCATACTTCACAAGAAGTTCACTGGACTGAAAATTATTTACTTTTACTCGTTGGTAACGATTTTTTAAGTAACTGCTCAACCATTCTTGTGCATTTCCAAGTATACCATATTTTTTCAGTTTTTTTATTAACAAGTCCCTGCTAAACGCTCTTTTGAAATCAAGAAAAACAGTGCAAATGACTTTTTTTGAATCTTTAGATTCCTTCCACTTTGAGACCACCAGTTGTAATGCAGAGACTCACAACAATGTTTCTCTCTAAAACCAGACTGATTTTCAATTAAAATATTGTTATTGTTAATATGTTCCAGAAGAAGTTCCTTCATGTACAATTTTATTATTTTTTTTTTCACAAAGAGGCAACATGTTAATTGGTCTGAATAAATCACATTTTTTTGTATTTGATACCTTTTGAATAGGTACAATAATTGATGTTTTTCACAAGTCAGGAAATTTACTTTTCCGCAAATCGCTAGGAAATTTTGACATTCCTGTCAA
>CAJUYI010002064.1:12174-47179 GCA_910591695.1 Galerucella pusilla
CAACACAGAGTCCAGGAATGTGGCTTTTCCTACGAGGTAAACAATGTTCTATTGTTCTATACTTAAATTTATTATATCTGTTAATCTATCACTAATAGTATTTAAGCCATTCAGCATAATGGTTTTGGTAATCTCATCTGTTGAATAATAAATGTGACAACAATGTTAACTATACAACAAAGAGTATATCTTATTAAGTGTTATGGTATTGGGGTAGTTTCGTACCAATGCAATTGAAAAATTCCACGAAAAATATCCAGATGTACCCATTATGCGGTGTGGATAGAAACAATTCATAAGGAAGTTCGAGTTAGAGGATGGCTGGTCATTTTCCTAGTCGATGGATGGGACGAAGTTTACACAAATAATTTAAATCATAATATTGAAGACTTGAAACCAGCTATCATTGATGCCGTTAACGAAATTACCACTGAAATGCTGCGAAATACTTTTAAAGAATTTAGAAAGAGAATTGAGAGATAATTTGAAGCTGGGGGAGGATATATTGAATAGATGTTTTTTGTTTACTTAGTGTTTCTTACATTATTATTTGTATTGTTATTTTTGATAGTGATTATAATTCTTTAATAATTAACATTGTTGTCAAATATTTATTAAAAAATGACAATTTGGAAATTATTTGTAAGAGTTGACAGCTATTTGTTACATTGTTAACGTCACTCACTATATTAATACATTATTTTCGAACTTGTTGCAAAAATTCATACGGTTTTCATAAAACTGGATATAAAATGAGACGTGGTTTGGAAAACTTGAATTTTGTTCCATATTATGGGGTTTCAGAACAAGCAAAACTTTTTATCAGGAATGAGATTTTTCACTAAAACCAATATTTAAACATTTTTCACCTATATTATACCCCCTTCGTGACACGCTGTATTATACACATAGATTCAAAAGTTTTGCATCACCTTCTTCGGATGCGAATGAATTTTTTTGCGCTAACAGTTTTTTGTTGGCTTGTTTATCAATGTTCACCATTTCAATATGTTCCATATTTCTTGCAATATACAGATGTTTACAGTTTTTTTTTTGTAAGATAATATTTTTAGTGCGATCATTTTAACATTCAAGGCATTTGATTTTTACGATTTTAAGTGCAAACATGAATCGTCAAGTCATAAGTGAGATTGACCGTGCAAGAATAGTGGCTTAAGTTGAAGAAGGTCATTATCAAAGGTTCGTGGCAAACAGAGTTTGGCGTTTGGCAAAGTGATGTGTCTTGTGTATGGAACCGGTATCTCCAGACCAATTCTCTTCGTGATAGACCTAGAAGCGGTAGAAGGCGTGTTACTAATCAGCGGCAGAACCGCTATATCCACTTAACTATCCGAAGAAACCCGACCATGGCAATACCAGCACAAGAGATATGAGACATGCGTTGGGAGTTCAAGTATCGATCTCGACATTACGAAGACGAATACTTGCGACAGGTTTGAGGTGTCGCTGACCAATAAGAGTGCCCAGACTACAACCTAAGCACAGAGTTCGCCGACTACAGTGGGCTCAAGAACACGCAGCCTTGTCTGAAGACTTTTGGAATTCGGTGTTTTATTCCGACGAGACAAGGATTTGTTTTTGGTACAAGATAGCCATCGAATACGTGTGTGGCAGGATCCAACGAGAGTTGCTCAGCTTACCCATGCTCGCCCCGTGCCGCCTTTCAGAGGAGGAAGTGCTATGTTTTGGGCTGTTTTCATGTTAAATGATCGCACAGAATTAATTCATGTGGAGGGAACGATGACTGGTGATAGGTATCTCAGAGAGATTCTACATCCTCACGTGAGACTATGGCGCGCAGCTGTTGGCAATTCCTTCGTTTTTATGGACGATAACGCCCAACCTCATCGGACCAGAGCTTTAAATGAGTATCTTGAAACTGAAGGAATCAATCGTTTGAACTGGCCTACCCTATCTCCTGACATGAATCCCATAGAACATGCTTGGGACATGCTTGCCAGGGCAGTGGAAGCACGCAGAAAACCACCCAGGAGTGTACAAGAGCTTGTTCATGCGGCCCAAGAAGAATGGCGAAATATTCCTCAACAGAATATCAATAATTTGGTAAACAGCATGGGCAGGCGACTTCAAGCTTGCATAAATTCTAGAGGTGGAAATACTCTTTATTAAAAGTTCTCATGCAGGTTCTCACTTAACCTTTTCTTTGAAAATAATCAATTTGTATTCAATTTATTTAATTTCTAAGAATACTTTTTATGTTTAAAGCAAGTTTATTATTGGATAATAAAAATTTTTGAGAAATATACACGTTCATTTTATTGAAACTAATCATTTGATTAATCTCTGATCCATTTATAATGAACACATTTTTTTTCCGGAGATTTAGGGTGATGCAAAACTTTTGAATCTATGTGTATTATGTGTGTCAATTTATTAGCGAACATTTACATTTATAGCATAGGCGTACGATGACATTTTTATGAGCCAACAATTTATTTGTGAAAATATACAGATCATGTGCGTACGATAATATTTTATCGAGGTGTCAGTGTATTACAGAAAATTTCTATCCGATATTGGCGTACGATAAATTTTTTCCAGGGGATCAATTGAGTACTCAGGAAAATTTCCGTCAAGTTATTGGAGTTTTCAATTCAGCCGACAGAACACAATATTGCGGGTTCGTTTTTTTATAAGTATCAAATGATAATATTGCTTGATTTTGCAAAAGTTCCGGTTTCTTGTACACGAAGATGACATCTTTCAGGATATGGTAAGTGGTTATTTGAATAACTAAGTGCATACGTACGTTTAGCTTTTTGGCGATTACCATTGGCTAAACCGTATAAAAAATGAATATTGGTAATTTTAGCATTGGTAAACACAGGAATCGGTATGAACTGAACACAAACGGAAGCAGACCTGGTGGAACAGCAAAATTAGAATGGTATGATTTTGTTTTGGCGTTGGATTTTGGATTTCACATAATTTTAAATGCCGCATAGATTAAAATAGTAGCGTCACCAAAAATAATATGGTCGAAATTAGTTTCACTTACAGTTAGAGCTCGTTCATCACCAAAAAACTCAACAACCTGTCCTTTATTAACGACAAATTAAAAATTGAATGACCAAAAAGATATGTCAAATCATTTTGGAACCACTCTGTATAGTACAGCTACTCAAAAATATCATCTGAGTAAAATAGGCCAACGCTATAATTGAAACATGTCCAATTAGTAATGGAACACCCTGTATATTTATTCACTCAAACTTCCATTTGTACGGCCCTCGCCAAAGGATAAAGACGGTTATACAAACCCTTCTGACCGCAATATATTTCAGACAGGTTGCGAAACATATGTTTGCATCAACATCGCTCAAATCAGTTCTAGATTTGGTATTCGAGACATGCCCTTAAATATAACACCGATAGGCCAAGCTGTAGGTGAATGTCTGACAAAAATTTTAGTAGGAAACGGATTGTGCCGTCAGGTTAAAGACGTTACGTACACCGCCAAATTGATATATAGAAGAATCAGCAAAGTATCGCTTGTCCGACACTGCTGCCAGAAAAAATTAAGGAAGAGGTATGAAGCAACGTATGAATAAGAAGTAGTACCAAACAAATACTGCTACTGCAGTTTCAGGTACCGTACTTTTGGCGCACTTTTACGAGAAATCTGCTGCATTGAAGTCTCCATCGAAGTTATCGCGTGAATATTCCATGCCGAAGTCCATTATTTTCATAGAGAGAAATGTAGATACTCCCTGTTTGACAGGAAAATGATGATAATGTGATGTATTTCTCATTTATTTAAACAGTTTTTACCGTGGGATAAAATTATACGATCACTATGGCTAATTACTATCGGTTTATTGAAGAAACACTTACACACTATAATAAACTTTATTTATATATGTACTACTTAATGTCTACTAATTTATCTACACTCGGTATAATAATTGTTCTAATTTATCTTCAACACATAAAGATTGCACTATTTATATTCACCTATTCACTATCTGTTCTCTCACTGTATACCAATTCACGGTTTATTGAAAACAGTTCGACTCACGTGAAAACCCGCGTATATATAGTCCTCCGCAACTCTAGAACCTTCTTGAATTCACTACCTTCTACGTATGCTACGAAGCTTCCAGAACAATTGGGAATATCACTCTCTTATGCATTCTTCTAGAAAGGTCGCATTCGCCAAAAAATTAAAGTTCACGACAGGACCGGCTTCTGAATCGCTGAGTTCGTAACAAAAATTCCTGTTTGAAGGCACCGATGATATTTATTTAATAATGAAGGTTGTGATTATAATGGGAATTGCTGGAGCGTGCTGTTCTAGTGAACTCTGATTCCAAAAATGGAAACGTATATTTAAAGTGACTGAAAGTAGCTAAGGGAAGGTTTGTTATTCCAAAATAGTTCGAATTAACATTTTTATGAGATCCAACATAACGACTTTTGATCCTGGTTTCTTCATGCGATATCAAAATGAGAAGTGCTGAAACCAGCCTGAGGAGAAATCATAGATATACTACAGTTAGGAGCAACAAGCCATAAAGCGCTGTGTAAGTCTGAACTCCGGTGAGAAAAAAAGAAGATATACATACATACATACATCAGAGGTTTTTCTGTCTTTTTCTGTGTATATATAGCATGGACGCAATCAGAGAAAGACAGCCTAAGCCTCCTGCTTCCTATCTTTCTTTTACATGCTGACGGGTTCCGAGCTGGCTTGTTGCCTCTATCTGTAGTATATCTATGGGAAAAACTAGATTTCTTCAATTCTAAGTAAAATTGCTAAATTTCTGAAGTCTGAGAACATGAAAGAACTTACTGCGTTGTTTACAATATAGGGAAGTTTTAAATAACAATTTCGTGAACAGTATTCCCGAGTCAAAAATATATCAGGTTCATACTACGTAATGTACTTTTACTTGATGAATCGGCCCATTTTCCACAAGGATTTCATCATTAGCTCACTATTTTGATACTCTTTTGCTTGGCCTACGATACAAGCGAATTGCAACTGCTACTCGATATACACAAACGAGAGTAGCAGTTGCGGTTGATATATTTCGTGGTTTTCTCACGAAAATATTATTTTGCTTTTGAGGTTTACGATATTTCAAAGATATATCGAATAATTCTTTTTAAATGTATTCTTACTTGAATCAACACTTACCTGTATATCGGTCGGCTATGTCCGTCTCGATACCATAACACCATATACACTCTATCTTCTTTAATATCTGGTTCTATGTCACAAGGCAATGTGGCACTTCTGGATAAGACGGCATCCACCGATTGGAAAACTGAAAAAAAAATTTGGTTAGAAAGTTTGTAAGTTTCATGCTCAATCCCTTAAGAGATGGGAGATGGGACCAAAAAACGGATTTGTTCCAAATTGCTGCTGACCGCAAAAAATATTGAGTATTCAAGCTTGGATTACTATGAAGATATAACTGCAGACTGTACATAAATATTTCTCCAAATATATAACCATGTTTTTGTTTTCTTCCTGCGAATTGGAGAACAATAGATAATCTTTCTGTTTGTTCACAATGGGTAAGGAAGCTTTAATATTCTATAGTGCATTATTTTATATTACAAGTAATCCACCACAAGTTTTCTTTTATAAACTTGAAAATTGTGGCACTTAAACATATTAATTTTCAATAGTACCTACATAAAGTTACTATTGAATTATCGAAAAATAATTCGTCATTATACCATCTGGTTGTTAAAGAATTATTGGATTCCAATACTCTATGTGCTTTTTGAAAGAAACTATATATTATGAGCTTGTTAATTTCCTACACGGCACAGAAGAGAACATTTTATTTCCATACAAACTTGTGTAATTATATTAGTATAAACGTATAGTTGCACTAAAAGCTTTTTTACGATCTTTTCATTATTATTTAATAAAGTAAATAGTAAAGTAAGGTAAATCTTTATTTAGCAAAAAAAGCTAATTACAAACATTAATATTACAATATATACATTACTATGTAAGGTTCTTGAGAACAAAACGGAACAAGAAGAAAAATCGTGAACGCTTCCCACAGCACGAAATACATAACAACAAAAAGCAATTCCAAGTCATTTTTCGTCTCTCAAATAATCGCATATTCGTCTATCAAATAAAGTAACCGTATTTACGTTCTTAGCTTCCTCGGGCAAGGTATTATAAAGGCGAACTCCTTCAGAAAATAGTGAGCCCTGCAAAAAGGTTTTATTTACAAACTGAACATTTAAATCGGTTTTTGACCGTAACATTCGCGAGTGAATTTCAAATCTGGTGGCAACCATTTTCCATAAATATTCTGGAACTTTCTTGTGAACAATCTTGTAAACAAATAACATATTCGCCCTCCTAATACCTTGCTCAACTGATAACCACTTCAGCTGTTCAATCATCACATTTATAGCAGTGTACCTGCTGCAGCCTAAAACTATTCGCATACATTTATTTTGCAGTATTTGTAATCTACCTATTTGCTCCTTGGGACATGCAAGCAGAAGAGATATACAATAGGTAAAGTGGGGGTATATAATTTTATTGTAAATCAGCATTTTTGACCACTGTGATAAATTTAAAGAAATACGTTTAAAAAACCCAATTTTTTTCCCTAATTTTTTACACAAGTATTCTGCGTGATTGGCAAAAGTCAATTGAGCATCCAAAATAACGCCCAGATATTTAATTTCATTCACACACTCTATCGAAATTCTGTTTATACCAATTTCAAAATTATTAGCTAAGTATTTTGCACAGTTAGTTTTAGTGCCAAATAACATGTATTTAGTTTTATCTACATTAAGTTTCAATTTGTTTGCACATAACCAGTCATACAAAAGGCTCAGTTCGACATTCATGGTGTCAGATATTATTTTATAGTTACCTCCAGATACAGAAATCACTGTATCATCAGCAAAAAGACTTACAAGAGAGTTCTTACATACACTGTATAAGTCATTAATGTAAATTATAAACAGCAACGGGCCCAAAACGCTTCCCTGTGGAACACCATAATTACTGGCTATTTTATTAGACTTTATATTACCCAATTTCGTTAAATGGTAACGATTGCTTAAATAATCACTAATCAGATTTAATGCTGCATCGCGTACCCCGTATGCTTTTAATTTTTTAATTAACATGCTACGATCTATCGTCTCAAATGCACGTTTTAAATCAATAAAAACGCTAAGAACCACATTGCCGTCATTAATTTCTTTTCGCCACTGTGAACAAACAAACTGAATAGCGGTCTCACAAGAGTGTCCATCTCTAAACCCCGATTGTCCTGCATATAAAAGATTATTTTTTTCAAAAAAAGCTTTAATTTGATCTCTCATAACAATTTCAATTATTTTGTCAACTACTGGTAAAAGGTTTATAGGTCGACACTCTTCCGGACGTGTGGGCATAGGCACCTTCGCCACAGGCACAATAACGCTTGTTTTTAATTCTACAGGTATCTGTCCTTTTTCTAAAACTAAATTCACGAAATTTAAAAGAGGATAGCCTATTACACAAAACATATCTTTTAACAGTGACACTGTAAGATATTCGTCCCCTGACCCTTTATTTTTCAAAGAGAATACAATTTTTCTTAAATTACTAAAGCTAATTTTTTTAAAGCAAACTAAATGGTCCTCAATCACTCGGTTCTGGTTTGATAACACTGGAAGCACTTTATCTTCTATTCCATCTGCAATATTCTTTATACTATCACTGTAATAATTATTAAAGTTTTCCACTGCACTGCCGTTGTATCCATCAAAAGATATTTTTTCAACTTGTAGGGTCTTATTACTCTGGCCTAGTAACTCTTTGACCGTTTTCCACATTTTTTTGCTGTCATATTTAGAATGGTCAATTTTATTTTCATAATATAGTTTTTTTTCATTTCTAACAATAGTTGTTACTTGGTTTCTCTTCCTCTTAAAGTCCTTCCAATCCTCTTCATTTTTTGTGATTTTAAATTTTTTGTAAGCGATATCACGTATTTTCTGGGCATCCTTGATTTTTCCATTAGTCCATGGAACTAAGGGTCTACAAGCTATTTTTTCTACAGGACATATTTTATCAATACTATTTGCTATATTTAAACTGAAATTCTCATAGACAATTTTAATGTCAGTTGATGTAGTTTCCCAATATTTATCTAATAAATCCATTCTTAATGCATCGATAGTATTTGAATTTATTTTACGCATGTACCTATACTCAACGGACGTATTTACCTTGACGCCACTTATCTGAAAACCCACTATATCGTGATCCGATAATTGAGGAAAATCCCTAGGTATTTCAGACACACAAAAATTATTGGTTATAACCCAGTCAACAAGTGTAGATGTATTCTTTGTCACTCTCGTAGGCAGTTTAATAATCTGAGTAAAACCTGCATCTTTGATTATATTTTTAAACTTTCTGGACAACCCAGTATCACTTAAATAATCGATATTAAAATCTCCCATTATATATGCTTCATTATTATTTATCAAATCATATTTAAGAAAGTCATCAAGGAATCTCCAAAACTCATCTGCGCTGCCACTCGGTGAACGGTAAACAGATCCTAAAACTATAGTTTTGCGATTATAAATTATTTTTAACAATAAAGACCAATAATTTAATTTAATTGCCTTTTTTTCGACTGTGAAATATTCTATGTTATCTTTAATATAAACTATGCAGCCTCCAGTGTGTCGACTGTCTGATTCCACTAAAACATGATTATATCCTTTAATACATATTTCACTGTCATCTATCATAGATGTAATATGAGTTTCTGTCATAGTAATTACCAATGGATTTGTTTTAGAAACGAATGATCGGAGCTCGTCTATATGTGACGTTAAGCCTTGTATATTACCGCATATAATTAGGTCATCTTCTTTGCTGCCATTACTTAGTGTTTGCTATATATATTTGACTTTTGACTTACCTCGTTCAAGGGCTCTTTTGTACGATATACATTCTCTATCATGTACTGAATGATCAATACTTATGCCTGGAATTTTTAACACATCACGAGCGTATTTACAATTTACACATTGTTTCACGACAGAATTGCACTCGGTACTTTTATGTTCTCCTCCGCATTCTGGACATACATCGACCCGTGAAGAACAGTTGGATGCCTTGTGGTGATATCTCCAACATTTAAAACATCGCATCACACTTATATATTCATGTAATCGGTAACTTGACCAGCCAGAAAAAATACGACCCTTGCCAATCAGGTGATTAAAGACTTCAGCTGACACTTCGATAATAATATTATTATTTTTCTTATTTTTTGGAACATATTTTTTAATAATTTTCAAATCCTCATCGGCTATCTGCATATTTTCAGGAAAATTTTGCTTTATAACATTGTCGATAAAGGTATTTTCATCTTCAATGTCCTTATTTTTAACACTAACAACTAAAATTTTCGGTTTTAATTCCTTTGGAGATTCGATTTGAAAATTCTTTGAAAGTTCATTGACTGCAATGTTTTGTAGTTTTTTGCGCGATTCCTTATCTTCACAATGGATTATCACTTTACCTTGGCCAGCTGATTTTATTTTTGTAACGGCAACAGATATTTCAGCAGGTTTAATTTTTTGTTCCACTTGCTTTTTAGTTGTTTCGCTATCTTGCTGCTTTTTAGGTATAATTATTAACGGAGGTTCAATACTTTTACTTTTTGCACTCTCAGAACAGGAATTACTTAAATTCACACTTTCAAATATTCGTTTAGTGTTATCTATTATTTTTTTTACTAAGCCGTCTTCCATCGATTTTACCTGCTTAACAACGTCTATTTTCTCCTCAAAACTACCAACGCATTCATCACAACACCAAAAAACGTTTGAATTTTCATTGATAGACTTCAATGCATAATCTTTTAATTTTACACATTTGGCGTGAAATTTATCTGCACACAATTTACACGAAATTAATTTTGCGTTAACAATAAAATTGTCGTCGCAGAGAGGACATACTGGTGCGCTCTCCATGACTACCGACTACTGACTATCCCTTATAGAAGTAGAGAAATTGTAGACGCAGATGCTTCTGATGAATACAACTTTTTTTTTGTTATAAAGTTTAAAGTAAGTTTCCCTTCTGAGTAATTGATTTTGCTTTAACTTTAGTCTTGGAGAATTTAGATTTAATACAATATGCCAGCAAAAAAAAAACTCCTTAATATACTTAATATCCTAGCAGACTTCAAAATTGTTTTGTGGATTACTCTGGAAACAATTGATATGATGAAGAGGCAATTTGAGTTAAAAGCCAACCGCAGTTTTGAACTTTGTATATTATTTTCTGTCATAATATAAGCACGCACACGATTAAAATTTCGGATATAAATGAATGAGGAAGAAGAGACTAACGTTGTTGGGGATGATACACTTTGAATATTTCAAATAAACAGATTTCACAATATACAGGGAGCGAGGAAGAATAAGTACCGACTTGTCGTGAAAGATACGAAGAAACTTACACTACAGGCCTACACCTCCATATACTATGGGGCTAGTGGGCACACCTCTATGCAGGAAGATGAAACTGTTGAAGTTTGTTCAGCCATCCTTTGTCATTACGTCATAATGGGTGACGTAATGTTTTAGGTATGTCTTATATTACTTGAATGTTATTTTACACTTAACCTCAAAATTATAATTAATGACATATGTTAAGAATGGTTTTCAAAATATGACAACTGAATTGTCAAAAGTGACAGATGAATTTTATGTCGACCTTGAATAAGAAATACGTTAATGACGTCATAATTCCGTCTCATCCATTTCATGAATGAGAGTTCAAGCTGGACAATGTATGACGCAACGGCAAAGGATGTGTTGCTTTCGTTTATTTGGGCTTCAAGCACTTGTGCGTGACGCCTCAATCGTCACGACTTTTGAGCAAATCGAACACGATTTTTTAGGATCCTTAAAACCACCTGACATGTGCCAATGCCAATGAATTTCCTGTGTTGTTAGAAGAACAGTTTTCAATTATAATGTTTTTGATAATAAAATTTGGCATATTTAGATATTTTTAGTAAAGTTTAAATCGTATTAAATCGTAATCGGCACAATCTTAACCTTTAAATAAACGTCAAACCGGACAAACGTCAAATATTTAATGTCCATGGCTTGAAGCTCATACTTTTCGGTATGTGCTTGAGGGGCAAGGGGAAGGTAAGACTAGGCGTCACGCCCGGTAATAAACGAACGGAATTCAGTCACTATGAGCTGCTACTAGCAGCTAAAAGTAAATAATCGAAAACGCTTATGGTTGAACAAACTCCAGGGATGTTTTATGCGAGTGTACGGAGTTACCGTCAATAATAAAGTGTGTGTTCGGTGACTCTTGGGATCTTACATTGGTCTGCAGTAATTTAAACTGTTTCCACTAGATTACCTAAATGTAATACTGTCGCTACTAGCAATAAGAACGAATTTGAAAATAATGTGATAAGTCGAACAATTGAAACCTTTAATAAATAACTGGGTACGTAATTGGTACCTTGGTACCGCCCTAGATGTTTGAAATGTCGTCTATCATATTCAATGCATGAAATCAATCTCTGACAGGTAGAGAAAACAGCAGCAACCATGTCTTGTGTCATATGTGAGAGCCAGTTGCAAAAATCCAACCTGGTATCGAAATCTTGAGTATCCAAACTCTGGTGTAGGACCATGTGATATGGGTACAATATAAAATAGTATAATCATATCAATGAGACACATTGGAGGCCTTCGTTGTTAGTAAACGAAAAATGACTTTACATGCATTAACTCTTATTACGAATTTTTTTCGCCAGGCCTTTCATTATTTTTATTATTGCTACATTCCTTTACTTCGCCTCACCTAGGTTATTATCATATTAGTTAAAAATATATCCACACAGCGTAAGATCATTTCATTAAATAATTTGGTGTTTTATTGAAACTGAGCATAAAATGGCGGCGAATACATCAGTCATGTTTTCATAAGTTAACTTTAATTTGATGATATTTTCGGTATGATAAGAATGAGAAACATGTAAGTAGTTATCACTGGACAAACGAAAAACATCAGTTATCACTAAAACGAGTTTGGGTGTTTGATACAGCGCGACCTAAATCGTCATTCATATTTTAAACTGTATTTGTTGTTGCTGGGCAAGTATCGGTTTTTATTGATATTTTATTTTAATTTACTAACACATCGCCGAGCACATCGCTTGAAAGCAAATATAACATTCTTATATAATTGAAAAAATTTAGCACAACTCACTCCACCAGCCTTCAAGTCTACTTTTTCAAGGCCTACTTCAATGTGTATGTTTCCATTTAAAATTGCTACGAGATAACACAATATACAAAAAAAATAAAACAGCGTCCTCTAGCATCCATGTTATACATCAGATTGCTTCATATTCACAAATTTTCGATGGTTCAACAAAAGCTCTTTCAAACAACATCAAGTTTATTGAAATCGGTCAAGCAGAACCGGAATTAAAGGCGTTTTTCCGTAACAAGGTTCCCACTCTTCCCCACCCCTTATTTGGAGAGATAGACTTGAACTTGTCATATTAAAAATATGCAGAATTTGTCGAGGAATCTGGTTATAATATTTAATATGCTCTTTAATTGGGTAAATTTTGAAAAAATTTGCATTTTTAAATTTTAACTGTCAAATACGCCCTCTAGCAGTGGACCTACAACTCTGTCAATAAATTCCAGCTTTTTCTCGAGGTTACTTTTGTTATAATTTTTTTTCCCGAAGCTGTATCGTAAACGGTTCCCGAGATATGGCCGAGAGCCATTCTTATTGAGACACCCGGTACAGTGGGTCACATGTGGCCTAAGTGCTGTGAGCCTACACCAACCCTCCCTACTCTATAACTGAGATCCTAGTAAAAAAGAACGCACCTGAAAGAAAACTGAAATAGTTGGTTCTATTTTTCAGATATACCAGCACCGTTCCACTTTGAAGTGTAATCCAATGTCCTCCGTGACATATAGCAAGGGAAGTAGTTGTTGCTTCTTGGTGAACGGTCTTTGTTTTTTTATTTTCAAACACTTTTTAACACGCTTTACCAAAATGACAATTTATTTGCAGGAAACTGTGAATAAAGTAAACAGATATAATCTAAGTTCATTAATAATTTAAAGTCGTGAAAACATGATCTACAAACACAGAAAATGATTGGAAATATGAGTTTGGTTAACGTTATGAGAGTTTCTCTCACTTGCGACAGAAAACACGTTTTCTAATACAAAATGACGTCTTTTTCGTAATGGAATCTGAAAAATGGAATATTTTGCAATGATCCTGGTAGATTTAATATGAAATTCCACAACCATCAATCGGTTATTAACTGATACTAATTCACGATAGTGATGTTCGTTTGAACAAAGCTCTGCAACACAACACAATAGGTACCATAGAAAGTTGTATCAATTGTGTCTGAGAGCATTGACTGTTGTCACCCTGCCAGTCACATCTATCAAAGTAATATTATTAACCCTATAACTCGGTATATATCAAATGATATACGAATTCAGTAGTGTATAAAATTATTAATCAAAACATTGACAAGTTTATTGCGATATTATTCCCTCTGACTGATTATATACGATACAGTATATCTCTCCGTATTTGTTTCCCGTGGCCTCTTTCTCTATATACAGGGTCGGATCATTATCGTTACAAATATTAGTTTGGTATCGTCGACGTTGACTGATATGCTAGTGTCTCGATTACTGACATTCAAAGCAAGCTCTGGTAAGTTGAAACTTGCAAATTGGCTGTTAGATATAACTATATTAGTTATCCGAATATCTCATTAATTTTACGGCAGTTTTGTCGATATCAAGGAAATTATTTAAATTTATTAGCTGTAAAGGGTAGGAAAATACAATTTAAGGAAAAAAATTGGAGAACGTGTCACGGGACACACGGTAAGAACTTTAGTTCCTTTTAAGCAATAATCAAATTTTTTGAATCAATAAATAAATACACATATATTAATATAAGAATTTATTTTACTCTGGATGGAACTTCATTTAACAATCTATATATAATCGATTATTTCTAACCGATCAACAATCGATTATTATCAATTATCATCAATTGATTAATAATAGATGATTTTTGATCGATTAAATTATCGATTATCAACAATAGATTAAATGGTCTATTATCAACAATCGATTAATAATCAATTATCACCAATCGCTTATCAGCAATCGATTAATAATCCAAGATCAGCAATCGATTATCAACAATCAAATATTAATCGATTAACCCCAATCGATTATCATCAATCCTTCATCAACACCAATCGATTATCATCAATCCTTCATCAACAATCGATTAATAACCGATTGTATATAATCGATTATTATCAATTGATTAATAATCGATTATTTTTGATCTATCAACGATCGATTATTATTAATCAATCTATAATCGATTATTATTGATCGATTAACAATCGATTATCATTAAGTTGTAGTTGTAGAGTAATAGATGAATTATTTCGTTACAAAATTCTGTCCTCGGTTTTTTTCTTCAATCTATCGATTAATTTAAAATATTTACAGCATTTTTTTCAGTTTAAAAGAGACGTGCGTAACTGTTAGGTATATCTCCCAATCGATTATCAACAATCGATTATCAACAATCGATTATTATACTATTATATTAACAACCTTTGTGTAAAATTTAAACCCGAGACATCGATATATGGCGGCATTACAGTTTTCTAACCTAACGCAGCAACGTAACGGTCAGATCTTTTGCGCCGCGACCCCCGGTCGCTCCAACCTAACGTGATGAGCTAAAGTTCTAATAAAGTTCTGAAAAAGATCAATCTTGCAAAAAATTATGGAAATAATAGTGAAAAATGTATCCGAATTAATTCAAGTATATCACCAGCACTGCGAATACCAGCTTTGCATAGAATTTTAATGTAGCATCGGTGGTTCAGTGATAGAATCAAAGATTTAGAATAAAAATATAAGATGTTTCACTCCAGGGCGGTTTGATTCAAGTTGCTGTCTCAAACGGACGCCGCTCTCAATGCTGTTGTCAATAACAAGACCGGTAGATACCAGATAAGTTCGAAAAGCTTATTTTATTTTGAGCTATACAGGGGTAATTAGAGAAATATATTTAAATTAATAGGATTCTTCATCAGAAAGGTTCATTTTTAAATCTTAATTATTTCGAAAAATGTTCGGGATATCAATTTGCTGCATCATAAACGAGAGAGAGAGGCTCAGGCACATAACGCAGCAAAGTAACGTAACGTAACGGTCAGATCTTTTGCAAATTACCCCCTGTCGCTTCACTCCAACCTAACGTAACGAACTAAAGTTCTTAAAATTGAGCATTTTCACGATTTTCCGTTAAAAAAGTTGTACATAATTTAAAAGTAAGTACTGCAATCGCCAAACGTGATGGTGCGTCCGCCCACATGCGC
This sequence comes from Galerucella pusilla, assembly GCA_910591695.1. NCBI lineage: Eukaryota > Metazoa > Arthropoda > Insecta > Coleoptera > Chrysomelidae > Galerucella > Galerucella pusilla. The sequence continues at coordinate 27,663 of CAJUYI010002064.1, forward strand.
ACAAACTCTTTTTCAATGTCACCCCCCACTACACAGCTCTTGCAATACATATAAATGCTCTGTACAGAGGCGTATCATCAGTTGTCCTCCAATTCTGTTGGCGTTTGGGATTGTCTGAATAATTTTTGTGGTATAATTGAGACACTGACCGGCAAGGGGTTTATAGTAATCCAATAGTAATTTAGTTGGGAGAGTCTATGCCTGCGCGATCGCTCGCTATCACGTTTGGCGCTTTCAGTAATTGAACAAGTACATCAAAATTGAAGGATGATGAAGGATGCATTGCATTTTTTCAAATCTTCATTATATTTGAAGTAATGTTCGATTCAACTCTTTTTACTCTGGAAATAATGGTGGCTACTTTATAGTTCCTCCCTTTCCAGGAAAATTGAATCAATAACTCAGAAATTAAGGCTATTAGTTATAGGAAATCCTTGAGAAATAATTAAAGTGACATACAATACCTACCATTTAATTCCGATACTGAAATACAGAGAGGTCCATTTAAGAAAACCCAGTAAATGATCATTCCGATTTATGACCAATCCTGTATACAGGGTGGTCCTTAAGTAATTGTACATAGTAGTACAGTTCATTCTCCACTTCAAATTATTGCGATTTAAATCAACTAGCATCAATAAAATGTTGATATTAAGATAGATACAGGGTGTTGAACATGAAATTTTAATATTCGGTTTTTACAATAACTTTAACGCTTTTTGACATATATGCACAAAAATTTTATGGTGGTTTTTGGATATGAGAAATCATAATTTTGTACCTATACTGTAGTAATATGTACAGTCAAAGACAAATGAAACACAAAAGGCGAACACCAAAATTCATAAAAATTCATTTAGTTTGAATCATTATCCTACAGTCATCGCCAAATATTTCTTCGACGCCAGCTTCCCAGGGTCGCCCAGGGTGATACTGTTAAGACTGCATCCTTTGGTTCCATCCCATCTCTTGATGGATTGAACATGGGTGAAACGTTTGGCTATGAAACGTGAACTTTGCGTTCAGCCTTTCAGCTTTTATATATTTCTTCAGAATTTTGGTTTTTGGTGGAGTAGTCTATATACATTTCCTAAAAATATTGCTTTTGAAAAATTAATAAATTATTCACTTTTGTGATTTGTGGTGGAATAAATTAATGATCCAAAGAACAAGATTCTTAAAGTATTTTACTGCGAAATTTGAAATTTTGAATTGTCTTTAAATAATAATGAGAAAGGTTTCGGCAGGTTTTCTCTCATCGTCTGTCGACAAAGCAGCATAAGTGGAACTGTGTAGAAATCCATTAATTACATTTTTTCTACCTGTTTAAAAACAAAAGATGCCGTTTTACCTTAAGAATCTGGATTACTGTTTCCTGGAACACAGTTTTTGGAGTTCCTATACAAGTTTCTGGGAATGACAGTTCCTTGAAAGTCTGACTGTTTCTGGGTCACAAGTTCCTGTGTGACAGACAAGTACCTGTGGGTTCCTGATTAACAGAAAGCTTCCTAAATACCGGTTCCTGTGGACAATCCGTTATACCGACAGCGACATCTAAATCATCAACACTATTTTCATCATCAACATCATCTTCATTATCAACGTCATCCTCATCTTCAAACAATTGTTTTTTTGATAAGTATTTTTTTATTTGCTAATAACCTTTTTTTTATGTAAACTTAAAAACCATAATTATATAAATGTTTTTACTCTGTTAGTTTTATTAATTATACAGAAACTTTAAGTTCCTTTTTTTTAACAGATTAAAAGTTAGCTGACCATTAAATTTGATTTTCTTCCTAATTTTTTTTAGGAAAGCTTTTTCTGTTTTTCTAGTTTTGCCAATATTATTTTGTTTTTCAAGATCAATAAGGTAACAAAGCAGCCCTGCGAACTGGCTTAGTTTACCTCCAAATTTAATTGGTAAGTTAGGCAAGAACCTGCAATGATTACCATAATTTTTTTTTCAACGACATTAGATCTCATTATTTGTTTCATTTGCACTCAACGGCAATCAACATTTTGGTCTCAGCTAGTAGAAATATCAGTTAATCTCAGCTCACATCGGTAATGTGCGCGTTCTTTTTTATTTACTCACTTCGTGAGCTGAGATTTTTTCTCTTGCGGATATACTTAACTCTCAATGTCTCTCGTGGCATGAAGCCAAGGGAGTAGTTGTTGCTTATTAGTGAACGGTATTTGTTGTTTGATTTCTGAATACTCTGTAAGGCTTTATAATAGTATTATAATATTACCTTTGACGTCAATTTATTTGGTTATTCAGCATTATCATTGTTTTGAATGAAAAAATAGATTTTTATGTACTCAATTACATTGAGTTAACTGTATAAACCCTCACTTCGTGGAATCTACTCATCATATGGTTTTAAATGAAACTAACTGTTTCTGAATGACTCCACAATATATTTGAAAAAAATGTGTAAATTGCAACAAATACAACAATTTCTTTTAAAACAGAAAACAATGTAGGTAGAAATTTGCTAAATGTAAAAACAAAAATAACCCCATTAAGAAAATCTGGGATATACAAACTTAAATGTCCGGATTGTAATGCTGTCTATCTTGGTCAAACCAGTCGTAATTTTGAAATTAGGTACAATGAACACTTACGAGCATACAGATTAAAACAACCAGATAAATCACATTATGCAAAACACCTACTTGACACTAAACATTCAGTAACACCTAACACAGAACCAGAAATACTACATGTTTGTGATAAGAAGCAAGAACTGGACTTCCTCGAAGAATTAGAAATTAGAAGACACTTAACAGACCCACAATATGAAGTCCTCAATGAACAGCTGAATCTAGGAAGTTCTCCATTATTAAACTGTCTTCTTAAGTAATAATTGTAAAGATCAGCAGATATAGTTTTCCTGGTTTCCTATATCATTGCACAGTTATACTGATCTTAAATGGGACAAAGATATCCAGAATATCCCCATAGGGCTAATAATATCAAAGCTACTATTTGTAAAATCTTCTTCTTTTTTCTATTCATATATATTAAGTCAATCACTAGATAGGCACTATTTGGACTAGCCAAATATATATCAAGTATACATCATGTCAAAAGTAACTTCTGTCATTCTGACGATGATATATTTATCGAAACAATTGTCAATAATTCACTTGCAATTTACACATTTTTTTTAAATATATTGTGGAGTCATTTAGAAACAGTTAGTTTCACTTAAAACCATATACTCAATTACAGTTTCTCGTAAATAGCTGTAATTTTAGTAAAGCATGCTATCAATAAATGTCGAGGAAAATAATTTAATACTGTTATAATATTGCTTTAAGAATTTGAAAATTACTTTTCAAAGAGCCGACCATTCACTAAAGAAGCAACAACTACTCCCCTGGCTATATGCCACGGAGGACATTGAATCACTGTATCTCTTTAAAGCTGCTGCTATCTAAATGTTAATTCCACTATATCAAGTTTTCGTTTGATCAGTTCATGCTAAACGAAATCTCAAAAGTCCAATTTTCCAATTACAACATTGAAATTAAGGCACCTTTAACAGTAATATCGACAAAATATATATTAAGCGATACCCTTAGTTAGATATACAAAAAGGCTAATTAAAAAAGTAAACTTCTTTCATGTATCCTTCAAAAGAGAATTAATCAATTCATTTTGCTGTTAACATTAAAGGATGTGTTTCGTTTTCTAGTTTCTCAATAAAGCAAGGGCCCTTTCGGTATTCCTTTGATGTCTTTATTGTACACTTCTTTTGATTTATTTACACTAAGTAGCACACACAAAAAACGGAGCTGTATTTTACATAATGACTGAAGGAAAAGCCCGGGGAAAATGCCTTCATGATTAGTTCTAATAGATTAAATATAATATCGATTGGTTGTTTTTCAAGGAAATAATGTGAATGGAAGCAAATTTTCAGATTTATTACGAATGGAAACATGAAATATACAGTAATAATTGAAGGGAAAGAAAATTTTGACTTTTCTCGAAGTTTGAGCATAACTATAAAGGCAATTCACATTTCCAACATGCAAGATGACTTTGAACTTATATAATATCGTTAAACGATGACTCGTGAGATGAATAAGTTTATGAAAATGAAAAAGTGCTCATTCAAGGTTAGTATCGATATTTAGGTGCTCATAGGGCATGGGTCGAGAGTGGATTACCCCCACAAGATTGGGAAAAGAGAAACTGGATAGATGTGAAGTGGACGATGATGTGGGACATGTGTTTATTTTTTTTATTTTAATATCAAACTCCATCAACCACTAAGGGTTATTAGCAGTGGGACAATAAAAGAAACAAGGTTTTAGTTAACAATAAAATACAATACAATACATACAGTTATGTGGTAGGTACCTTAAATTTTAGAACAAAGATTAGTTTGGTTAAGGAACCCTAATACGTTTTCTATGTTGTAATTTTCGTTTAGTATGTTCTCTAACGAACCTTTAATACCGTGAAGTTCTCTTAGTAATTTAAATTTAGGACAATGCACTAATATATGTGATACACTTGTTTGCACATTACACATGTCACATATGGGTGGAATGTCTTTTGAGAGTAAATACTGGTGGGTGAGTCGTGTGTGACCTATTCTAAGCCGTGTGAGGATAGTCTCTGCTCTTCTAGTTCTCGGCAGGTTAGTCCATGGTAAAGTAGATTTCCTGATTTCTCTCAGTTTGGCTGGAGAATGTGTCCAAAGCTCTTTCCAGTGGTCGCCGATTTTTTTCCTGAACGTCGTTTCCAAATCTGAGCTGAGAATTGAGGATTCTGCGAGGGGTAGGAAGTTGTTAGTGGGTGTCTGCTTGGCGGCTGCATCGACACGTTCATTTCCATCGATTCCGATATGTGAAGGGACCCAAAGTATTTCTATTATTCTATTTTAACTAAGGATGTGATGTATTTGCTCTTTAATTCGCATAATTGATTGGTTGGATACATTTGTTTGATGCTCTAACCGGGTTTCGAACCTACGACCTCTGAGTTGTAGGTTCAATACCCTACCAACTGCGCTAATCGGCTTACATTCAGTCACATCGAATAGAAGGTTGAAGGCTGCTTGGACGCATGCGCACCTCAACTACTAAATTTGACGTGGTGGGTGGAATATGTAGTTTTAACCACGTTTTCACATCTTGAGTCATGCGCAGTTGTAAAAGTCGTGTTGTATGTTTACCCGCTTCTCACGGCTGGTGTAAACCCCGAAGAAGAAGTGGGCCAATTGAGGTTAAGCCTATGGCAGGAAGCGCTTACTGCGCTACCTCTGCTGCAGGCAGCCAATGATGCAATTGAACCTAGGTTTTTGTTTAACAAACCCTACAAAATAAAACAGAACACAGAGCCAGATGCTGCAAATGCAATACGCATTAATACAGATGGTTCAAAAATGGAAGAAGGCTCAGGATGTGGAGTTTACTCGAGAGCACTCAGCCTAAATATTAAGTGGGGAATGGGAAACAATACCAGCGTGGTTCAAACAGAGCTGGCTGGTATCTCAATTGCCACAAAAGAACTAACCAGAAGAGGAACTTCTGGCGAAAACATAACAATCTGCACTGATAGTAGACAAGCCCTATTAGCCTTGAACAGACAACGTGTTATATCGAGGCTAGTATTAGAGTGCCACTAAGATTTAGCTGACGCCTCGGCAGATAACAATATTATCCTGAGGTGGGTTGAAGGGCACGACAGAAGTAAAGGAAATCGCGTTGCCGATTCTTTAGCCAGGGAAGCCGCTTGACTAAAAATTCTAGGACTCAGTGACACCTACGGCCTAACGACAATTACGGAACTAGCCAAACGTTACACCCATGCTCAATCCCTTAATAGATGGGATGGAATCAAAGGATGTCTTCTTGCCAGGATCACCATGGGCGACCTTGGGAAGCTGGAGCCGAAGAAATATTTGGCAATGACCAGGAAAAACCTACGTTTAACAGAAGGATTTCTGACTGGCCACTGTCAACTAAGGAAACACCTCCATACTATATGGGGCTAGTGGACATACCTCTATGCAGGATGTGTGAACAGGAAGATGAAACTTTCAGGCATGTCTTATGCGAGTGTCCGGAGTTATCGTCAATAAGAGAGTGATGTGTCTCCTAATGACCTGTCCACCTTCCTGAGAAGGACAGGATGGACGATGACCTAGGAGGACAACTCCTCGGGAGGATGTACAATGGGTCACATGTGCTGTGAGCCTACACTCACCCTCCCTACTCTACAGATACATATACAGTACATCCTGTATATTTGTAGTTTCACCCAATCTTATACAGAAGTAGCACGTTAGAAAAGTTAAAAAAAAAGAAGTAGTATACCTAATCCTAATCTGAGTCCACAGACCAGATATAACCAATCCGAGTCTATATTTTTCTATTCCATTTAAGAAACAAAGGTGAACCCTTATAGTCACATTTATTGTATATATCTACTAACTGAAAACTTCTCGTTCATTTCACATACTTTGTTTTTATTTGTATACGTTACATACGCTACTAAGATCTCTTCCTTCAGATATTGCATGTACCACGTTATAGTAGAATAGATTTTATAAGAGTTTTTCGTTTTGATCTTGTTGCAATTTAAAAGAACAGTTTGATAACTGCGAGTGCTTTTTGTTTGTCGAATAAAATGCGGCGCTTCGAATTCCCTTCAGAAAATACTATATATCTGTTTTTATTCTATAAAAGTATTTTCACAGACAACATACACCGTGTTAACTCTCATATGAGAAAGGTACGAGTTGCTTACTTAACGATAATTCCCAACTCATTACTGGGAAAAAAATCGTTTTATGTTGACATAGATGAGTAAGCGGGATTCGTACATGCTCATGTAGATTCCAAGAGGACAATTTCCTTTGTGAACATGAAGAGCGTATCTCCCCGTATACTGTTAATCATAATAATGTATTCATTCGTAATGGAGCGTCAACATGTGAACAACAATGAATAGTAATGAAGCCAAGAATTTCAATAAATCCCGAACTTCACCGTGCATTATTACCTATTCACAGAAAGCTGAGCTAATCAATTACTGCCATAGACAGCCGAAACTTCATACACACATACACGTACACACACATACATATTATATAACGACTGACATGAGTACGTTAGTGCGGTTGGCTGTACAAAACAGTCTCGGAGAAACTCCTAAGAGGTACTAGCAAGGCTTTCACTTGTCAAAACCTTACGCCTAATTGTTAATTTACTAGTTTGCCGCTATCTTATTTAGCTCGGTTCGCTTACACCTGTAAAATTGGTAAAATACGATTATATTATCTACTGAGTTAGATTTGTATTGCAAATGAGAAACTGAGAAACGCACAATATACAGGGTGGTCCGTAAGTAATGGTCCAAAGTGAAATGGATAATTCTTCGCATAAAAATATTACAATCTGACGCAACTCCTCTCAATAAGATATCGATGATAAGAAAGATACAGGGTGGCAAAGTTGGAATGTCAAAAATGTTTTTTCTCCGTAAATTGGAAGATTTTGGATATACAAACGTGAAAATTTGAAAATAGGTGTTTTTGGGCCTGGGATTTCATAAAATTTTTTCCATTTTGATGTATTTTCTAGAGGGCGCCACAAAAGCTATGTTTTTGGTGTAACTGTGCGATTAACCTATTTATCGTTAACGGCCGTATTCCTCTATTTATTGAGAAATATTAAAACTGCATATTTTTGCGAGAAAAAGGTATACCTATCATTGGTCTCAAAAGTTACTGGTTTTCGAAATATTCGCATTTTAAAGCCCCCTTCATAATTTTCATTCCATTTATTAGCAAAAATATAATAATGTCAGTGGGCGCTGATGTCAGCAAGAACATTGATAATTTGCAATAATATTTTTCGAAAGCGTATTGCTTAGTAACAACCCGACTCCGAAGGCGGAGGGCTGTTACCTCAAAGCAACAACCTTGAGGAAAGTTATGGCAGAATTATAGCAAATTATTAATGTTCTTGATACATTATAGCTAATAATAAGTTTGCTGACATCAGCGCCTACTAACATTGTCATTTTTGTGCTAATAAAATGAAATGAAAATTATGAAGGGGGAATTAAAAATGCGAATATCTCGAACCCTTTTGAGACTTATGATAGGTGTAACTTTTTGTTGCAAAAATAATGAAGTTTGGATGTTTTCCAATAAATAGAGGAATACCGTTAATGATAAATAAGTTAATCGCACAGTTATTCCAACAACATAGCTTTTGTGGCGCACTCTAGAAGATACATCAAAACGAATAACACATTATGATTTCCCAGGCCCTAAGACCCCTATTTTCAAATTTTTACAGTTATCAAAAATCTTTCAATTCACTGAGAAAAGACATTTTTCACATTCCAACTTTGCCCCCCCATATCTTTTTTATCATTGATATTTGCGTCAGATTGTTATATTTTTAGGCCATTTTACTGTGGTCCATCACTGACGAACTACCCGGTATATGTTGATGCGAAGTAATTGAACGGAATGAAGAAGCATCAAAACACTTTCAGAATACTATAACAGCACAAAAATTAGTCTTACCTTGAGAAGACTCCAAAATTGGTAGACACAAAAAATTGACCAGCAAGTGATCAAATTGAAAATGAATGTCATTGGAACAATACAGCAATTTAAGGGAGGCGAATAACTCATTTCAAAACTGCATTCAAAGACGACGAATGGTTCAAAATTGCAGAGAAAGTTCACTTAAATAAACTGCCCCACAAAAATTAAGAAGGTTCAAGATAATCTTCAATTAACCATAAATGAACTTTACATTGCATGCATGCATTCAACAATCAACTACACTATTTATGAGTATGAACACTGCGAATTAGTATCGCTACCGCTAATCCTCTCACTCCGTTGGTGGGTCGTTCAAACTCTTCCATTCCCTCCATCACGGCTCTTTGCCAAGAAGAACTGTACGTATGATATAGTCGGTAAGTCTGGGTACCTAGGTGGCCACTCAATGGGATCTCACCTTCTATTTGGATACTTATTGTCTAAACAGATCCTAACTGTTACTGCGTAATGGAAGATTACTTCGTCTTGCTGGAAGTGTATCAAATTTTCTCCTAGGTCTGGATTGCCATCGCCGTCCTGTTCGTTCTCTAGTTCATAAAATATTGACGTTTCAATAGCATATCGAGGTACATTTCGTCCAAATTTCTCGGTATGAACAAGGGACCAATCACAGAATATCCTAATACTCCTGCCTAAACATTCAGTTACTCAGGATACTGAGTATGGTTTTCTCTAAGCAGATATGGATTTTCGTCATTCCAATAACGCCAGACATTCGTAACACCCATACTCAATCCCTTGAGTGGAATCAATGTATGCAGTCTGGCCAGGATCAGCCAGGGCGATCCTGGGGAGCTGGCGCCGAGGAAATATTTGGCGATGACCGGGAAAAGTCTACGTTCAAGAGTAGGATCTCTGACTGGCCACTGTCAACTAAGAAAAGACCTCCATACTATGGGGCTAGTGGAAACACCTCTATGCAGAATGTGTGAAGAGGAAGATGAAACTGTCAGGCATGTCTTATGCGAGTGTCCGGAGTTATCGTCAATAAGAGAGTGTGTGTTCGGTGAGTCTTGGCCTACACCTGCCGATATAAAGGACCTGTTCACCTTCTTGTGAAGGACATGATGGACGATGACCTAAGAGGACAACTCCTCGGAAGGATGTACAATGGGTCACATGTGGCCTAAGTGCTGTGAGCCTACACTCACCCTCCCTACTCTACAGATACAAAATGACAGATATTGCATTTTATAGGGGTGAAATGTATGAATCTTCAGAACTTTCCCTACCGAGTTGATAAAGTAAGATCCATTCCAAATTGTCCAAGGACTTTTGAGCTGCTTCATCGAGTTTTCTCGCAGCATTCCTTCTTTTATTTGCCACTGAACCCATCTCTCTAAATTTTGCGACTAAATCACAGAAATACACGTGACTTACATGTATTGCCAAGTTTTAAGATTCGATTTTTCTCCAGCTGCTGTAGGTTCTCTGCACCATGATTTGGATGAATCTTTAACAGCACAAGTGACGTTTGAATTTTTATTCAATCATGACCATTCAAATGTTTTATTTGGATATCGGCGAATATAATAAAAATGTAGCTTTAACTCCGAAATTATGCCATTCAGGTATGGTGAACGTTACATTAAAAGTAATTAGTATTTCTCAAGGATTTCAAAATGTATAAATAAACAGGGTGCATTTGAAGTAACAAAGTCCATGATTATTCCAGAAAAAATAAAGATCTGACACCTGTGTAAATACCACCAATATATCGGCCGCATCACAAGACCCTTGCTCACCAAAATCTATAAAAAGCATGCGAAGCACTTTCGAGATTAGACTCACTTTATATTACAGAAAAAACATTGGGAACAAATAGTAAATAATTTTTCCTACGATCACATAGGAAAGTGACATACATCGCACTGTCTAGTTCTATGGAAAGTGGCCTTTATTCATACGCGTACGGAAAAAAAAACTTATCCGTACGTGTACGGATAAAAAAGCTGTCAAATGAATTTTAATTAAGATTGACCACTGGCAAGCTGTCAAATATACAAGTTTTTATTAGATTCACCTATGTAATATCTAAATTTGGAGCAATCTATTTGAAAAGTGAAATTTTTGTCATTTTCTTGATTACAAAAAATTTAGGGCGAGGTCGAGGAATCGAACTCGCGTACTCTTCGTCAAAAGTCCGATGTTGTACCAACTAATCCAAATCACCTGTTATAATAATTGGAAAATGTAATCATCTTGGAAGGTATTAATGATAAGTATGTATGAAGTATGATGAACAATAATAATTTCACTTTCAATTTCTATAATTATCCAATCAATTAATAATTGTAATAACCTACCTATATTATATAGTGCCTACCGAGAAAACTGCCCAGAACGAACAAGGCAACGCAAAAGGAACACAGTTTGGTGGAACAATTACCTAGAGGGATTAAGAACCGAGGTAAGAAGGTTATTTAATAGAGCCAAACTCAACCAAAACTGGGACCTATACAGGAGTAAGCTCACTCTATACAATAAGGAGATCCGGAAGGCCAAAAGGGACTCATGGAGAAGATTCTGTGAGGAGGTTCTAGAGACCACAGAATGCTCCCGAATCCACAAAGTTTTGTCCAAGGATGGCTCTAAAGACAAGGTGAGTCTCCTCAAGAAAACGGACGGAGACTATGCAGAAACGGCACAGGAAACCTTGGAGCTGTTGACAAAAGCACACTTTCCTGGAGCCACCATTGATCTGAGTATGCAGGAGGTAGGCAGCAATCCCCAAGAGGCAGGTAGACCCAGTAGGGAAGACTGGCAACTTGCCACTGACATTACAAGACCAGATAAGATAAGGTGGGCCATAGACGAATTCCAACCCTTTAAATCACCAGGGGAGGATGGAATCTATCCGGTACTACTGCAGAAAGGTAAAGAGGCATTAGCGCCACAACTAAGTAAGATCTTCAGGCTAGCTTAGCTTTAAGGCATACTCCGGTAATATGGAGGAAGGTGAAGGTCATATACCTTCCGAAGGCAGGTAGAATTTCTGACCAAACGCCCCAGTCATATAGACCAATTAGCCTAACGTCCTTTCTGCTCAAGACTTTGGAAAAGCTAGTGGATAGGTACATAAAGGACAACGCTCTGAAAACTCGCCCTCTAAGCGAGAGTCAGTATGCGTATCAACAGGGTAAGTCAACAGACTTGGCTCTGGACGATTTAAATAGGCTACTGTCCAAGTCGATCGACGACAAGGAAATAGCAGTAGCTACTTTTCTGGATATAGAGGGAGCATTCAATAATGCTTCTCCAATATCTATAACAAGGTGTATGGAAAGAAGGGGGGTCGAACCCATCATCTGCGGGTGGCTTGCAGCTAATCTAGGGAATAGGATAATCACATCCACCCTGGGGGAGGCAACCATCACAGCGGGTGTGGAAAGGGGTTGTCCTCAAGGAGGCGTTTTATCGCCCCTTTTGTGGGCGATCCTAGTAGACACGCTTCTAGTACGGCTATCAGACAAAGGTATTCGGTGCCTGGGGTATGCGGACGATCTTGCCATCGTCATAAGAGGACGGTTTCCGGACACAGTATCGGAGCGCACCCAAATGGCGCTTGATATAGTGAGTGGCTGGTGTAGGGAGGAGGAACTAGCAGTGAACCCCTACAAAACTACACTGGTACCGTTTACAAAAAAGAGAAAATTGCAAGGACTACAAAAGCCGCAAATCAACGGAGTGGAGATTCCATTTGCGAATGAAGTTAAATACCTAGGGGTAATATTTGACCAGAAGCTCAATTGGAACTCCCACATTGAAAAAACCGCACATAAGGCCAGAATCGCTCTTGGAAGATGCAGGCAAATGTGTGGAAAGAATTGGGGATTAAATCCTAGCATGACCAAATGGTTATATACACAGGTTGTGAGGCCAATGATAACCTATGGATCAATTGTTTGGTGGCCCAGGACACTGCAGATCGGAGCGCAAAGGCAGCTAAGTGGTATTCAAAGGCAGGCCTGCTTGAGTATCACAGGGGCCATGAAGACGACTCCGACAGCGGCTCTGGAGGTGATACTAAACCTACCACCACTGCATATACTTATTCAAGGAAATGCAAGATCTGTTAGCCACAGATTATCACAGGGATCTTCTCCGATAAGCCAAGAACACGGTAAGGTCTACAAAGAACTATATGATGGAATAAAGGCAGATCCAATACTGGGAATGCCAAAGGATCAAATTGCCCCACAATATAGTTTTAAAAACGAATATACAATCGTAATTCCAGAGAGAAAGGACTGGGAAGCAGGGCCTCCCATAATGGCGAATCTCAACTGGTACACTGATGGCTCTAAAACAGACTCTGGAGTAGGAGCCGGAATATACGGGGTACAGGAGAAGATAGCGATCTCTCTAAGCCTAGGGAAACATGCCACTGTCTTTCAGGCAGAGGTAATAGCGGTGCAATGCTGTGCAGAGGAGTTGATAAGACGGGAGGTGAATAACCAAAGAATCGTCATCTACTCTGACAGCCAAGCAGCACTAAAGGCGATACGCTCATATAAGATAACATCGAATCTGGTGTGGGAATGTCGCAAGGCCCTCAACAGACTAGGTAGTCATAATAAAGTAACCCTAGCCTGGGTACCAGGCCACCAAGGAATAAAAGGCAATGAAAAGGCCGATGAATTAGCCAAGCAGGGAGCAGCGGAGGTCATGATAGGGCCAGAACCTTCCTGTGGAATTGCCAAATGCCTAAGTAAAGGAAGCATCCACAAATGGATAAACAACCAGGCGTTGAACTGGTGGTATGGAACCCCAGGACAAAGACACGCTAAACTATTCCTTAAAAGCCCTTCGGCCAAACTGTCACACGACCTACTACGCCAAAGTCGAGAAACGACGAGGATAATAGTGGGAATGCTCACGGGGCACTGTAGGCTAAGGAAACATATGCACACAATTGGACTAGCAGAAGACAGCCTATGCAGGTTCTGCCAGGAAGAAGAAGAAACCGCGGAGCACGTACTTTGTGAGTGTGAAGGCCTAGCAAGGTTGCGGTTTCACTTATTCGGGGAAGAAAAACCGAAGGCAGAGAGCTACGCAAAGGAGGCGGTAACCAGGCTATTAAGTCTAATAAAAAGAATAAAGCTGGATATCGAGCTCTAATATAGGGAGGACCACAATAGATCTGCAAAGGTCGCAGTGGGATAGGACAAGGAGCCACTCCAATTTTAATCTAATCTAATCTAATCTAATATTATATAGTTAAACTACTTGAATTTTTTTCACTATTGATAGTTATTGTTACTTTTGAAATCAATTATGTTGACTTTAATTGTAACATTTTGTGTATTAATATGTCAGATGTTGATTACACATTATTTGGTGAAATTATCACGTGATCGTAGGAAAAATACTGTACATTACTCGTGCCAAAGTGATTTTTCACACTCGTGTGATTGTCGCACTCGGCTCATGCCTCGTGCTACAATATTTCCCACTCGTGTGAAAAATGTCACTTTCCGCACACGTCATATAATATACTATTTAACATGAATCCAATATTCACTCCACTAACTTTTCTACAGCAGTTCATATTAAATACATCAAAACAATTGTCAAAACTTTCCACTAAGTAGTTTTTCGCTTATTAGCTCGTTTTCCTTTATATCTATAAAATGGTAAATTGAGACGATTACATTATCTATGGGGTTGCCTGATTTAGCTGAATTGCTTTGCAAATCACAAACTAAGAATCGCACAATATATTTTGATGCTAATAAATTGGAGAAAAAGAGCAACAAATTTATTGAGTTAGTTGTAAGACTTCAAGATTGACAGGGATAAAGTTTTTAAATGGAAAACAACAGAAGATACTTAACAAATTGGAAATTCATGTAACTTGAACAATACAGCGATAGAGCCGGGATTTAATTTCTTCTACGCAATATTTCCAGACGATGAATGATTTTGAATTGATGGAGATGATAAAACAAATATTTTCAATATACAAAAACAATGTACCAGAATTTTTTGAAGCCCCATTTACACAAAAAGACAATAAAAACTAATTTTTTGTTATTGTTGTTTTTTGTAGCAAGACATTTGAAAAGAATATGATCGAGAAGAAACTAATTTAGAAAATAATATGAAAACCAATAGTATATTAAGCATGGAGAACGGTAAGGTTGGATTACCGATCGAGTAATTTTAATGTCTAATTATTTTGAGATCAGTACCTCTTAATAGACCGGTAGCCCATGGCACATGTAGGCTTCATTATTTTAAATGGAAACTGATTTTAAATGGGAAAAAATACCACCATTTGATCTAACCAAAATATTAAATACCAATTAGGCATGTCATTTTGACGATGATATTATTTGAAATATCTGAATAATTAAAAATTTTGAATATAAAGGTACATACATTTTTTATTAAAGTGGAATTAGTCAATCTTATTTTTCATTTCGAGCGTAACAGGGGCTTGCCCTCTTGGTTACCCGAATCATCTGTGAGCAAATCACAAGCGGTTCACACCCGCTCTTTGTGTTCAACATGTGGGGAAAGTACTTTTCTCACTCGTGTGTTTGCGGCACTCGCCCTTCGAGCTCATTCCACAAACTTCCACACTCGTAAGAAAAGTTGAAATTTCCCCACTAGTTGCACAATATACTATTTTCTACAACTGCTATGAAAAGTGACGTATTTCTCATAGCTTGCTTGATTTCAAAACCAAATATGGCTCATACTTTGAGAAATATCATTTCTCACTGCACTTCGCCCACGCCACATACATTTATATGGAGAATCAACTTCTCTGTCATCTTTATACCTACTAAGTTGTCTCAAAACTGTCAGATTATATGGGAAGTTTTTAAATTCGAAAATACAGTTTCAAATAACAGAGAACTTAATGATGAGAAATGACGTTTCAGGTTTGACCATACAAAATTGTACAAATTTCACCATCAACTATAATTTTGAATAAAAGTATTTAACAGTTTAGAGATGGGATACTTCAGTGTTATTTTTGTTTCACTAACCACAGTTACTTTACTTGTATTTATACAGTTGTAGAAAAAATATAGTGTGCAGCATGTGGGGAAAGTACTTTTCTCACTTGTTGCACAATTTACTATTTTCCACTACTAGCAGTGAAGTTGACAATTATTGCTTCTTCTAGCTAACTGAGAAGTTGAATTTCTCTATTAGTGGTTAATAATTTTTTTCTATTATTAACCTAGGTCAATAATGATAAAATCCGAATATTTTGAGGAATTCAGGGATAGTAGTTCAACAGAAATTTGAGCAACATAATTTAGTATAACCAGGAAATTGTCTTCAACATATTTGCTGCTTGAAATGACCTATCAAGATAAAATTATTTGGATAAAAATGCCATGAGTTTGAAATTCGCACTAAACCAAAAATGACTGATGCCATAACAAGTACGTTTACGATATAAGGAAAACTGACAGTATACTTGTCAGTGAGACGACGGGATAAACGCTTCTCGTGGTGCTTTTGTGAATTGTGTTTAATTTTTGTCTTAAATTTTGTAGTAGTGGAAAATATTGTATATACACCATGGTTGTGAAGACATTTATAAACCTCGCACCTTATTCCACTCGGGGCAAAGCCTCTCGCGAAATAATCTTGGTGCTCGGTTGATGATAATAGTCTTCACCACCTTGGTGTATAATATACTATTTTCAAATTCTTGTTAAAAGTATTGTGTAATAATTATTAACAAATGTTTTATCCTCCTTCTCCTTTTATCCTCCATTGAGACCAGGAGAGTCCTTACTTTGGTGCTTAGACGCGAAGAGTAATACTTTCCTATTTGATATTTGCCTGCAAAATTAATATTTGCTGTCAAAAAAAGATATTACAGTTGCATAAAAAGAATGTAATATTTGTGAGAAGCTAGTCAATGCTTGAATTTCCACTTTAAGTGAAGTTTTTATGAAAACGTTGAAGAATAATCCAAGTATATCTCCTTAAATTATCTTTATCTACTAGTATACATACAGGAAGCAATTTACTGTGGTTAAATTACTCTTTTTTCCCACAAAGAAAGCGACTGCATAAGTAAACTACTTGATAAGTGTGTCCGGTTTTTGTTTTATGATCCTTTGCGGTGGCGACCAGTTTGCAACCGGAAGTAACCGAAGAAGTGACCTCTACACGCGGCTTGGCGTTTTGATTACTTCCTTTTTGGAGGACCGCACGTCTCAAAATTAATACAGAATTCAACCCAACACAATTTCTATACAATTTTGTATTGTTGGAGTTCTTTTAGCGTAAAAGGATAATATTTGGACACAAACTAAGTTTATGTTGAAAGCGGTATTTATAATTAAACTACCGCCTAACAGTCAATGAATGTTACAGATTACCTGAAGTTATAATTTTATGGAAGTAATAAGATAAATATCAAGTTCACTTTTTGATATATATAATCATACACCCTTTTACCGTTAGGTGTCGGGTTTACATTTAGTTTTAATTTCCATATATAAACGTTTTCCATGCTCTTCTGTCTTCTGCTAATATAGCTGCTTCTTTCCATGTCTTCCCTCTTTGTTGTATTATGTTACCCACCTCTTTATTCCATGTTTGCCTGGGTCTTCCCCTTTGTCTTTTTAGCTGTGTTTTTGCTTCGTATATTCTTCTTACTTGTCTGCTATTACTCATTCGTTGTATATGTCCCCACCAACTCAATTGTCGTTGTTCAATAAATTTCAAGATTGGTTCAACCCCCAATTATTCTCTTATACTTGTATTCCGAACTCTGTCCCTCCTTGTTACTCCTATTATTCGTCTCAGGTACTTCATCTCAGCGGCTTGGATTTTACTTTTTTGTGAGTTTGACAGAGTCCATGATTCACATCCATATGTTAGTATAGGTCTATATGGTATTAAAAACTTTAATTTTCGTTTGTTTAGAGATTTCTTTTTTATTGATAAATTTTTGGTTCATTGCATAATATAATTTTATTGTTCTATCTATTCTCTCATTTATTTCAATATCTTGTTTTCCATTTTGTGCTAAAGTTACTCCAAAGTATTCAAATTCTTTTACTTGTTCTATTGGAATATTGTCTAGTGTGATTTTAGTTTCAATATTTTGATCTCCCATTATCAATATTTTGGTTTTATGTATATTTATTCTCATTCCTTCTTCTTCCAGTGCTTGTTTCCATATATTTAAGTTTTCTTGTAGTTGTTTCTCGTTTCCTGCCACTAATACCACATCATCAGCAAATACTCCTTCAGATATTACCACTCTTTCTAAATTTTTATAGCCCACAAACATGGCTTTGGTCTTTCTTTCACATTTCTTTATTATAGTATCCATGTGTACATTAAATAGGGTTGGACTTAGTCCTCCACCTTGTCTTAATCCCGTCTCTGTTTTGAATCCATCTGATTTTTTATTATTTTTTATTACATAGTTAGTATTTGTTTTATATATATCTTGGATAACTCTTATTATTTTGATATCTATGCATCTTTCTTTCAGGCCTCTCCATACTTTTGTTCTAGGGATTGTGTCGAATGCTTTTTCCAGATCTACGAAAGCTAGATATATATTTTTATTTTGTGGTTGTCTTCTTTCAATTATTTGTTTGATTGTGAAAATATGATCTTGAGTGCTTAACTTTTTAATAATTATTATTAATACAGCGTTGCTGAAAAGTCTCGCAACAAGGGATGATCTTTTACGGATAAAGGGAAAGTTATGAAATTCTAGGACGATGAATGAGACTCTATTCTGCATATTTTAGAGCAAATGTCAAATTTTTCTGACGTCAGCGTTTAGCGTACGGCCACCATCTTGAATTTTTTTAAATGACAGCCTAGGTCGTGTGACCCATCACAAAAAAGCTTATTTTTTTCTCTTCTCAAAAATAATTCCAATGTATCACTTTACTACAATATGTTCTATAAAATATCGTTTTCATTTTTCTATATTAAAGTGTACCGTACCCACTAATTATTTGGACTTGTAGGCTTTTAAAATGAAACAAAAAACAATAGTAGGCATTAAAAACGTCAACCACATCATTAGTACAAATTGTCAAAACTAATACTAATTGGCACGAAATTTAAAAGTAAATTAAGAATAATGGCTTATTTATCAGAAAAACAACGCATCCAAATCTTAATGTTAGTTGGATATGTTGACCGCAAACGTACCCATGACAGAGTCACTCATCCTTTCAACGATTGAAATCCTGAATACTCTCCTATAAGTGACGAGTGTGAATAAATTTAATGAAACTAGTAGTGTAAAAGATATTCCTAGGTCTAGTAGACTGAAAAGTGCAACTGATGAAGGTAAAAGATGTTCTATAAGATGTTTAAGAAAACCCTGAAACATCTACAAGTATATTGGCAAGAGATCACGGTATTTCTAGAGAGTCTATACAAACTATTTTGCATAAAAATAACTTTCATCCTTATAAAGTTCAAAATCTTGAGCAATTGGGCGAGGATGATTTTGATAGGCGATTACAATTTGGGTCAACTTTCGTTTAGCTGAAATCAGCTATGGAAAAATTGTTGCCATGGCAGCCATTACCATGGTAACGGGTACACAAAAACCTAAATCATATGGTGAGGAAATGCGCGGTTGCCGGTTTAACCACTTTCGTTTAGCTGAAATCAGCTATTGAAAAACTGTTGCCATGGCAGTCATTACCATGGTAACGGGTACACAAAAACCTAAATCATATGGTGGGGAAATGCGTGGTTGCCAAGTTGACCCCACTTTCGTTTAGCTGAAATCAGTTATGGAAAAACTGTTGTCTTGGCAACGATTGTTGTGATTGGTAGTAAACAAAAACCCAAATCATATGGTGAGGAAATGCGCGGTTGCCAAGTTGACCAGTAGCGTTATAGTCTAAGAGCTGGCTACAGAAAAAACAATGTATAAGGTAC
>CAJUYI010002064.1:47279-65934 GCA_910591695.1 Galerucella pusilla
AGGGGGCAGATGATGGAGTGGCCACCTAGGTTACCGGATTTAACACCGCTAGACTTTTTTTTATGGGGGTATTTAAAAACAAAATTTTATGCTACCCAACCAGAATCTCTGGATGATTTACCAGAGAGGATAGAAAATGAATGTCGACAATTAAATCCAGCCGTATTGAGCTGGCATTTCAAAATAGATTATACCATTGTATGGAAGTGAATGGTACCTACTCATTTTGAACACTTATTGTAACTTCATAATAAATAGCACAGTTAAAAAGATTAAAGAGTTTGAACTGTTGTACAACCCATTTTAGTACAGGCAAATAAGGTGAAAGTAAATAATAAGTGAAATTTGTGCTCAAAAGAAAAATTGTTTATCTCATAAACTAACCACTTTAACCTACAAGTATTATACATTTTGGAAATCAGCTCAAAGAGGAGTATCCAAATTTTACATAAAAAATATGAAAAGTAATTTGAAAAAATAAAGGGGATGCTGCTAGGGGTGAGGGGGTGGCTTTTCCAGTAAGTTTAAATAAGCCACAATGCTTGCTCCTTCCAACATAAATTGACGTGTTCTTGGATTTTTTCTAAATACCAGTATTACAAAAGTTATTAAAGGTGGATACTTTTATCTGAAAAGCACTGTATATTAATGTGTTTGCTGAGTTATATTAGGTATATATTTTACCGGTTAGGTTTAAAAGCAGCTCCTTTCAGCTGAACCTCGCCTTTTCATTATCAGTATTTCGCTTATTTTATTTTATTATGTAAGTAAATAATGAATAAAGACATATTATTATTATTATCATTATCAAGTATGCACTTGCTCAGCACTTGCTGGTAATGTTCACCTATCCCGAGCGTGTGTGAACGCAAATGGGATTAGGCTCGGAAGTCACATATTTAGAAATTTACGGACAGTGTGACAGGTATTAAGAATGGCAGCCTTCTGCAGATCGATGTATGTATTTTTGTGAAGACCTAGTTTGGTAAGGCTGTCTTGTAGGGTTTTGGGAATCAGTCCCGTAGATGAAACGATGATCGGTACCACCTCTATTTTCTCTGCATGCCACATCTGTCTTACCTCAATTGCAAGATCGGTGTATTTTGCAGTTTTCTCGTTGTATTTGTCCAGAATATTGTTATTATTGGGTACAGCAACATCCACCAGATAAACCGAGTCAGCTTTTTTATCCACAACTACAATATCAGGCCGGTTATTCGTCACCCGTCTATCGGTGATAATTGACCTATCGTAGTATAGTCTAAAATCAGCATTCTCTAGCACCGAATTCGGATGGTACTTGTAATATGGGGTGTAGGTGTTCACTAATCCAAATTTGTTGGCCAACTTCTGATGGATGATGTTGCAAAGTTGATTGTGCCTGCGTAGGTAATCAATGTTAGCTAAGGCTGAACATCCCGACGTAATGTGTTGTATCGTCTCTGTTGTTTGTTGGCACCTTCTGCACTTGTCCGTAGCGATGTTTGGATCTTTCATGACAAATTTCTTGTAATTGTTGGTATTAATTACTTGGTCTTGAATTGCCGTCATAAATCCTTCAGTTTCTGGAAATAATGTTCCATCAGATAGCCACTTATTTGATGCTTCCTTGTCGATATGAGGTTGATTGAGGTCGTGATGATGTCGACCATGTAGCGCTTTCTGAGCCCACTCCACCTGTTTGTCAGAATCGGTAACGATTTCAAGTCTCATATCAGGGCTTACAAGATTCAAGGGGGAATAGTTTTTATCTGCTTTTGCGACCATCTCATGCAATTCAGATGTTTCAGCCTTGGCAATGAAGAATTCTTGGAGTCTAGATATTTGTTTGTTATGTAAATTAACTATGTCCACTAGACCTCTCCCTCCCTCTCTTCTTGGTAGTGTTGTCCTGATAACTGATGATGTCGGATGGTGACATTTGTGTTTGGTCATCATGGTACGGGTTGTTCTTTGAATATCCTCCAGCTCTGTCTTTGTCCACTTCAGAATTCCAAATGAGTATGTCAGGATCGGTATGGCGTAGGTGTTAATTGCTTTTGCTAGATTTCCTGCGTTCAACTGGGATTTCAATAAAGTAGTTACCCTTTGAGTGAACTGGCTTCTAATTTTGATTTTTGCTTGCTTTTGGTCTAATAGCTTAGCTTGCTGAAATCCTAGATATTTGTAGGTCTCGCCATTTTGCATGGCAGTTATAATATTCCCATTGGGTAGTAACACATCTCCGTTAACGATTTTACCCTTCTCGATATTTAAGGTTTTGCACTTGTCTAATCCAAATCCCATTTGTATATCACTGGAGAATTTTTCAGTGATATTGAGTAAATGTTGAATTTGACGCTGGTTGGATGCGTATATTTTGATATCATCCATATATAAAAGGTGGGAAACAGTGCAGCTAGTGTTCCTGTTGGCTTTAAGTTTATAGCCGTAATCCGTATCATTGAGTAGATTGGAGAGTGGGTTCATTGCCAAACAGAACCAAAGTGGACTAAGGGAGTCACCCTGGAAGATCCCCCTACGGATGGAAATTTCATCAGTTTGGAGGTATTGGCCATTTATTTGTAAATGAAGGTTCGTTCGCCAGTGCTTCATCGCTGATTCAAGAAAAGTAACAACAGTGGGGTGTACTTTGTAAATTTGCAGAACTTTAACAAGCCAGGAATGTGGAACGCTATCAAATGCTTTCCTGTAATCTACGAAAGCCGTGTGGATGTTGCGCTTTTCCTTTTGCGCCTGTTTCAGTATAACTGAATCAATGATAAGTTGTTCTTTGCAGCCTTGGTGATCTCGTCTGCAACCTTTCTGTTCTTCTGACAGGATGTTGTTTTGGTCCACATGTCTGTAAATACGGTTAGTGATGCAAGCCGTTAAAATTTTATATATAGTTGGTAGGCAGGTTATGGGCCTATACTGCGAAGGATCGTGAGTTTGATGTGTTTTGGGAAGCAATTGGGTCGAGCCCAGTGTCAGAAATGGTGGTGTATCTTCTGGATGTTGCAAAATATGTGAGAATGATGTTGCCATTGCTTCATGTAGACTGTCAAACTTCTTATACCAAAAGTTTTGGACATGGTCAACTCCTGGTGTCTTCCAATTACTGGTACTCTTTATAGCTTCGGTTACCTCGGTTGTTGTTAAGTTAACGAAAGGCATCGGCTCAATATTGATTTTTTCCTCCTCAGTTCTTATCCAGTGAGCGTTGGATTTATGTTCGACAGGCTTCGACCATAATGAAGACCAGTATTCCGTCAGCTCATCTTTATTTGGAGGACTTTGGTTCTGATTGTTTACTGTACCGCTCAGTTGCCTGTAAAATAACTTCTGATTGTTATTGAATAAGTAATTTTGTTGTTTCCTTTTCGTGCACTTGACATATCGAGATAAACGTTTGGATTTTGCCTTCAACTTTTGTCTGAGTGAATCCATATATTCAAATACATGTTGTTCATGTTGTGGGTGACCTGTATAAGTTTTGATTTTTCGATAGATTCGATAGATTATTATTATTATTATTATAATCATTCCAAGTATGCACTTGCTCAGCACTTGCTGGTAATGTTCACCTATCCCGAGCGTGTGAAAACGCAAATGGGATTAGGCTCGGAAGTCACATATTTAGAAATTTACGGACAGTGTGACAGGTATTTAGGATGGCAGCCTTCTGCAGATCGATGTAAGTATTTTTGTGAAGGCCTAGTTTGGTAAGGCTATTATTATTATTATTATTATTATTATTACTAGTTTGAAACTCCCGCTCAACCAAAAATGACTGATCACATAACAAGTATGTTCATATATCGAAAACTGACAGTGTACCTGTCAGTTAGACGACGGGGTAAACGCTTCTCGAGGTGCGTTTGTGAATTATTTTCAATTTTCGTCTTAAATTTGGCTACTAGTGTTAAAAATTGTTTATACTCCAAGGTGGTGAAGACATAAACCTCGCACCTTATTATATAATAATTAAATAATCTTGATGCTCAGTCAATAATAATTAATAGTCTTCACCACCTTGGTGTATGATATACAAATCATGTTTAATGTTTTCCTCTGTGTTTTCTTTTGATATTTTATTGTTTTTGATACAAAAAGGCTGATGAACATCGAAATAATTATTTTGTTGTGAGGCTCAAGACTTAAATATCATAAACAGTAAGATGCCATTTAATAAGTGTTGCAGATTAGTTTGCACGTTGTTTAAATTTGTCAAATTGAATCAAATCTCGGTGATTAATCCCGTTGTCAAGATAATCAACGTGTTAAAGTGTTGTGTATATCTTGTCTTCTCAACAAAGTTAACCCGTTTCATCTTCTTTTCATTGTTGATCTTTCCGTTTCGTACATGATACAACTCGCGTGAACTTGTTACATTTATGTTTATTACTTGTTAAAATTGTAAATGGCGGCATTTAGTATTTTCCTAAGTTTCTGAACAGTCGAATCTGCGAAAAGCAAGACAAGTTTCGGTAATTCTTGAAGTAATTAAGGCTTTCCACAAGACGAGGTAGTTGAGACTGAATTTATCTCGAATGTGTCATGTACTTGTGTCGTTGATGTGAGTTTGTTGTGAAGTTTCGGCAAAGGTTCATTGCAAACAGACATGCTTATTAAAGAGATTAAAACCCGTACAGGTTTTATTAGGTATGAGAATTACTACGGTGCAATTCATATTCTGGTTGTAGTCTTTGAATTTTGGAGAGGTTTTTTCTTGTCTTCAATAGACTAGCTCTACTACTCTTCGACGCAATTCCTCCATAAGTGATAATAGGTCTTACTATCATCCAGCTTAGGATATTCAGGTTTCAACCCCAGTTTCTCCCTGCCAGACTCCCTGCCTTAATCCCGAGTTATTGAATCCCAAACTTGATCAACGATACTAGGCAAATGAT
Organism: Galerucella pusilla; assembly: GCA_910591695.1. NCBI lineage: Eukaryota > Metazoa > Arthropoda > Insecta > Coleoptera > Chrysomelidae > Galerucella > Galerucella pusilla. Next base: position 52,172 of record CAJUYI010002064.1, read on the forward strand.
CAACCAGCTAACGAAAAAAAAATACCGACATGCAGGTACGATTGAACCTTTAGCCACATATTATAATCTGTGCTCTCGCCGCTATACTCAGTCATGACCTCCCCTAGGAATCACAGCGCCGAGAGCATCTTCCGCGCACATTCTCTCTTCTATTTGATTTAATTGTTGATAAGTTATGAAAGGTAGGTGTGTTGAAAAATATCTGGGCAGTAAGCAGAAGGACCTATATGACAGTATTTTTTTTTCGTTAAATTGTTGTTCTTTTGCCTAGAATCGTTGATCAAGTTTGGGATTCAATAACTCGGGATTAAATGGTCGGAATTGAACGTTCAAAACGCTAAAAGTTTTGTCTTCCCAATTCCTTCAAGTGGGTACTGTGAAATTTCAATTCAAATGAAAAATCGCACAGATATCTTAGTTGTTACTAAGGTAAAATTTGAACCACTTTTTCAAACTAACGTCTGAGTCAGTTGAACCGAAAAAAATGTTGATTAAATCATTGCATATGATAGCTGTAACCTTCTAGTATGTGTAAAAACATTATTGTAAGTTTGAACAATTTTTTGTGGCCTATGTCTTTATTCTAGCAATGTCTATTTCTTTGACCCAATGTTTATTAACAATTAGATTACTCAGCAACTAAATTAGATATCGAAGCTGCGTTTGTTACATTTAGTTCGTGAATGAATAGCGTATTATAAGAAAAAATAATAATGTACATTCCTCTATAAATTTCATTAGTATTTTGCGTCCGAAAAAGAAGTGTTTCATACATATGCACGATAAATTCAATACTTTTCGAGTAAAATTCGAGAAAATGTCGAAAAATAGGCCCATTTTTAGTTGTTTTGGCTATGAACTGTTAAAGTACAATTAGCACAGCCTAAAAACCGGTGGAGGCAACGGATTATAATGAACCATAATATTTTTGAGGGATTCCATCAAAAATCTCACATACTGCTTTCACATCCATGTTGTGATGCCTTTTGGTCAATATAATAAGTTAACAATAATATTTAAATAAAAGACATAAATTCCCTTGAAGCTAATTTCAATAAATCATAAGAACGTTGAATCGTTACATAAATAGAAGTAGGAAGGTCGCACGTACGAAGTCAAGTTCAGAGCGTCAAATAAACATAGATAGTATTATTTATATTTACTTATGATGAACTTGACTTGTATAAATATGCAAACGATAGTGTTTTAAGAACTATTAATATTAATGTTAATGTGAATGGGAATGTTAGAACATGAATATCACAATTCATAAGTAATAAGTAGTATAATGTATAGTAGTAAGTTTAAGTAATAAATAGAACGTACTCCAGTGCTACAGGTAGTTGTTTTATTTCTGTAAGATGACCCTCCGAGTGACCAGCAACACCATCAGTTGGGAGGCCGATCCACGTCGAATACCACCCCGTAACAACCACATTACAATGTTTTGATAGTTTTTGGGCTAACCTGACTATACTAAAGGGTGTTTTCGAATTTTTCCCTTGGCTATTATTACAATATCGTTGGCATATCCTTGGTTAGTCGGAAATGTTTTTTGATATTGTCGATTCATAATTCATTCGACATATGGCAGATTATAAATATTTTTAAACATTTTTGAACTTTTAATTTTTGCTGAAATGATCTCATTCAGGATACTAGACTGGCACCGGAAATTCTTCTGAAATTTACGAAGGAAAATACTGCAAATGGCAGGTTCATTCAGGAAGGAATTATAAGACAAAATTATGGGCTGAATTAGCTCTCAAACTAAATTGATTGCGATTTGGAGAAATAATAATCCTTTTATTGATTTGCGCTCTGGCAAAAGGGACCTCAGACTATCTATAAAAGTTATAGTTGATTTGAAAGATATAGATCATTGATAATAATAATAATTTCTCCCAACATTGAACCTAGAATAATAGTTCATGCATATAATATTTTAATTAAAATTTGAAAACATCTAAAGGAAACACATAAAATGTTTTTAATTTTTTGTTTTTAAAAATTAGAATGCACAGGCTGGAACGTCAAGAAATGCGAGATCATTATCACTATTTTTATCACAAAGTCCTCCATCACGTATGTCTGTCAGTCTGTTCGCAATCAACTCAGTCCCAATTGTACAACATTTGGGGTACACCTATTTTGGGATACGTAGTTTCCAGATTTTATATTTGCAATGTTGCCAAATTTGCTGTTCCTTTTATATTATTAGTAGCTTTGGTTTTCAAAACCATCATCCTGTATATTCAGTTATTATTGGTATCTCCTATACAATACGAGTTCAACCATATGTTACACTCACGGTTTTATTTTGAAAGGTGTTAAATACATAAAACAGTGCATAATTATGTAGATTTGGAGAGATTTAAATGTATGAATGTAGAATGCTGTGATTTTGTTAATTGGGACATTCTTTATCGAAGGAAATTTAATGTCAAAAAAATATTGAACTTCTACTACGAAATGAAATTGTACCTACACTGAGAAACTTGCTTAGAGCCAATTTCAATCAAATATGATATCAGCAAGCTCGAACTCCAGCTCTTTTTGGTTTAAGTGTTCGGCGTTATTTAGATGAGATATTTCCCGGACAATGAATTGATGGACGAGGTAGAATTGAATGGCCTCCACTTTCACCTGATTTCGATCCTAGAGAATATTTTTATTGGGGATACTAGGAAAATTCAGTTTACAAATAGGCGTTGCAAGACTTATGTTCTATGTATTTTAGACCTTCCAGACTACATAAAATCAAAAGTGTTACTTATGGTGAGCTCGTATTTAATGACTCGTATAATGACTGAGAATATAGTGTGTTAAATTTAGATCTGGCAACATTGCAAATATCAAATAAATGGAATCTCTGCATCCTAAAATAGGTGTATACCAAAAATTTTGCAAAATTGGGACTAACAATTGACGAGATAATTGGCCGTTTCCAGACTTTTGTGCCACTTTGTATAGGTTTTAAAATGAGTAAACGAATACGACTAGTCCATACCAAGGTAGGGGATCTCTGAAGGCGCGGGGGTGCTGCCACATAGAGAGAGTCTCGTCAGTACTAAAATTTCTGATTTAGTGAGAACTGTAATGCCGTTAGTGATAGTTGCAGATTCTTCCACATATATCAGCGCTGTCATCCTAACGTGTTATCTATGATCCTAACCTGACAACTGCCTGACAGCTGCAGATCAACGTTTTACAACGTGTATCGTAAGTTTGTCCGGTTTTCGTTTTTAAAAACTATTCTGATTATTTGTGTGTGTGTTGAGTATTCGTAGTTGGTTTTTATTGTTTATAGTGGGACTTTCATTTCAAGAGACAATGTCGAGAATATGTATTGTGAAAGACTGTAGTGTGAGGTGCACCCGGTAAGCTCTATCTTGATAAAAAACATGTTTTATTAAATGAAAAGTGACAGAAGTAGTTATTCTTTCATACAGCTTTGAACTTCCCAGCATTGTTGTAGAATATTTATTTTTCTTCATGTTTGTCATTGAAATATGTGAGAAAACGTTTCATTTGTTGTACATGTTTTTTATTCAATAAAATATATAAACTTGATGATTATTGTTTTATTTTTATCACTTCTGGCATTATATGATCTATTTTTTGACACTTCATTTGATTTTACTTGACTATTTGATTGTTATTATTGTAATATCAATCTAATGTTGAGTTTGATTGAAATATCAAAAAATGGACCATAAATGTCACTTTGCAATGAAAGTAAAATTACATTAATTTTGAATATGCCACCAAAAACTGTAAAATTACAGGAATCTTCTTTTTGGGTGTTAGCGAAGTTCTCAACCATCATTTGTGTTGAGGTACTGACGGGACTCTCAAGGTGGCGCCACCCGTACAAATAGAGGGCGCCACGGGTCAGTTTCCCATCTATAAGTATTTTTTTATCTATGGTCCATACCTATCCAGTGAATCGTGAGTAGCACAACTTACAATGGCAGTAGAATTGGCAACCCTTTTATCCCATACTCTTGTAGTGAGAGGTAATTGTTTGTTGGGATTAATAAAAATCATCCCTTATAAACTGCATCTATAAAACCAATTTTCCAACGTACGTATTGCGGTTAACATTTTTTTCCGTGTACCGACATTATCCAATACGGAAAAATCTTTGATATGAAGGAAAATGTTGACGTTAACAAGTATATTAATTCTGTCAGGCTGTCTTTTATGCGGCAGTTGCACGATTGCTGCGACGCAATGACAATGGCGGTTTGCAAGCTCATCACAATGGCGCGGTCGTAGGATTTCCTTCGAACCGAATGTCGTTTGAAGAGAGGAGAAAATTGGACAAATTATCTTCGGGGAAAACGTTAAGTCAGACTAAACGTGTCAGAACGATTTGATAAATATGTCAGTTCCACTATTCGATAAATTATCACATTTAATTGGATATTTATGTATTGTATAAGGTTATCCCAAATATAATGGCTTTGTTCAACTTCTGGGATGACGTCCTATATATCAAAAGACACTCGTGCTTCCGTAAATATCCATTTTGAATTGTTGAAAAATGATAATTTCCCAGTTTATTCCCGAAAGTAAGTAGGCCACATCATCCCGAACAATGGAAATGTATAAAGTTTTACACAAAATATTCACGTTCCTCGGGGGTAACAATAGGGGGCGTAAAGTGGGTAAATAAATTCGTAGTGGTGGTTAACATGACAAAAGAGGCGCTGTCACACATTGTGTTTCCCATTTTGAGATTTCGCCAAGTATGTTCAACGGGCTGTTGCAAAACATGACATCTCATACCGAACTATCTACCCTGAAATTCTCTTGTCTCTTGCCTTTCACGCACTAGGAACAAATAATACGTGCAATTTACTAACAACAACAAGTACCGAAAGGTGGGAAACATCACGGCAAATGTCACTATGGTGAAAATAGCATGAGAAGAAGCGTCTCATAGTGTGTAGGAGAAAATTATTGGGGTTGTAGCCCAAGGAAATAACCAACTATTTCCTTTAGTTTATAAACTGAAAAAGCACCTCCTCGCTTTTTGGTAACCAGAAATACTGGGACATGCCACTGGATGATATGATCAGAAAGTGGGGATTTGAATCCCAACACTATTACTAGAGAAATGTCATAGAATGGTATACAGGGTGTGGTACGAAAAGTTTTGATTTAGTTTAATTTAATTTTTGCGCGATCGATCTTTTTTGTTTATTTGCAGCATCGGTTGTCAGGACGGTAGGTTGTGTTTACTTTCTAAGTCTAACACGTCGGTAAGTAGATTACTTACCGACGTCTCAGCCATGTCTTAGCCCTACATACATTCAAGTGGTCCCAAATAATACATTACTTCATTTATTACACAGGAGGAACAAAAAAAAATTAGAAGATTTATAATTTTTGAATGAACAGAACTATATAAAAAGTAATAAATAGCATTTCACCAAAATGCTAATTAAATTTTAAACTGATCGAGAATTATAAATGTCACTTTTGACATTTCGTTCATTCCGAAGAAATTTAAATTATTTTATTCGAAGAACATTATTGTGGTTTGATTCCCAAAAGAATAAGAAAAAAAAATGTCAGTTATATTTATTTTTGTTGATATTCGTTCAATTCTGTATGTCCATTTTCGATTAGATTTTTGTAACATTTTTAGTTAGGTGTATCTCTATTCTTCTAATTACTTTTTCCACTGGCATCTGACATAAATAGTGACAGATAACAGAAATGAAATGGTGACATGCCAGGGGTGCGTTCACATACTTACTCCCAGAGTTGAAGATTAACTCAGTATCGTTTATTCACTTACTCTAGATGATAAATCAGCCATACATATAAACCACGTGACTTAACTCTAGATGTAACTCGGAGTAAGTTTATAAACACGCCCCAAGCGTTCCTAGAATTATTGGCCACCGATATGTTGAGTATTCAGCTGAAAAGTCATTTTAAATTTCAAGATATACGCTTCGGGGGTGTATTAATTATTTTAATAAATCAATATAGATGTTCGCAATGATAAAAGACATGCAAAAATCTCATGTTTTGAAGCGTAGACCTTAACTGTCATTCTTGTCAGAAAAACCACTTTTTGTTGGCCACACTGACCTTAGACTGAACTCCTCTATTGTAATACACCCATTGACATATATGTCAATGAATACACCATACACTTTAAAACATATACAAAAGCGATGTTATGTATGGCAAATACGCATTCGTATATGTGATTCACTTAAAATATCCCGCTCGCTGCAATTTCGAATGATACATACGCATGCGAACCAATTGCGAATGTTCCAAAATAGGAACCTTCGCATTTATAAACATTACGTATGCGTATCTCAACATTCAGCAGCTGAGAATAGGTCCCCTGTAACAGGATAGAATGGAAATTTATTTCTATGCTAGGAACACAAAACAGTCCAACCTTTAGATTGTTTGGTGGTTAGACTGTTTTATGTTCCTAGCATAGAAAGAAATATCCTTTTTATTCTGTTACAGAGTTCACGTACTGTTTTTTGCAGAGCGGAGCAGCCGGTTTGGACGTTTCTCGCGCAAAGACCAAATTATGTTCGCTAACGTTGCTGCAACGTTCACAAATGCTCAGCGCGGCTTGGCGCGGTTCGCCGTGCCCGGTCTGGACGTATCTTTGGAAAGCTCAAACTAGTGGGACTGTAGATTATGGAGAATGGATAATAATAGAGAGTAATTATAGTGCACACAGGATTGAAGGAGCTACTGGTCTTTCTTCAGAACTGAGCAGAAGATTAAATGTTGTAGATCTCAGTGAATATTACCCAAATAACAATACATGTGGACAAACTCTGGTTTAAACATTCTCCTGATTTCACTTGATTCTAGTTTGCCAGAAGTATATTTGATTCTCTTACAGTCGTCCTCTAGTAATATTTGAACTGTTTTACATTAGAAGCGAGTGATTGTATTGGAAAACTTGAATTGTGTTGCATTTGAAGAACTGATAATAATACTTAATTAGAATGTTGTCTCTGGATGCCTGTATTATACGTTAATGTTGAAACTTGAAACAACCCTTTTAATCTTATCAAATAGTTGGGTGTATCGAGCAAAGTTTTTAAAATTCCACGTCGGTGCCAGCCATTTGGACTAAGTGCCGTAATAAATATTTACAACGTACGAATTCAATGAATTTGAAACATTTCGTTTGAAAGATTTTTATGAACGCGTTTCATCGATTTCCATTTTGAGCGGTATTTTTTTTTATTTCTATTTCGTTTTCCATTTGCGTTTTTGCGATATTGTGTAATGCGAAATGAATGGAAAATGAGGTTATTAATAAAACATATTATGCCGCCGTTGCGTATATCTGAATATATCTGCATTTCAATACAGGAAAAACGTTTTTGATTCCGAGAAGTGGGTTGTTTATGAAACGATAATTGTTTATTAGTTAAATTTAGTCCAGTAACTTAAGGTATTTTAAACTCCATTCTGCGGAAAAATTTCTAGTGATCTGGATTTTTGTATACACCTTCACTACGGTTTTTTAATGAAGATGTGAAAAATCGACATCGATATCGTGCCGACTGAAAAAGTTATTAAGGTCAAAAGGTCAGGAAAATCAGGTTTTCTCAAATATCTCGCGACTTTTGCTCGGAGGTCAATAGCAGCTCTTATAAAAATTGTTCCTAGTAAAATTATCTACAAAAAATGTCTCCTGCATTTTTCTGTAAAATCAACCGTTTTTGGAGTGGAGCGCTGCGAAAGCGACTAGAATGCACTCACACACGCTATTGTATACCGTACACCAAGGCGTTCCGAGACCTGCCCCTTCATGCCTGCTACTGCCTGCTGGACTGTGTTTAGTTCAGTTAAAAATAATTTCTTGAGCGTTAAACACGTTATTTGAGTTATTTTCTGCTCTCAAACAGTTTTTATCATGAGTGATACCTACCCATGATACCATGCAAATAGTGCTAGATCGAAGCATATAATTCAGAAAAAATGATAGAGTTTAGCATATTCTAAGCATCATTTTATAAACTAATTTCAGCATTCCTTAAAAGACGTCCTATCTTGTTTAAGACTAAATATTACTACGACTAAATATTACTACGGAAATTTGGACGAATAGGTGTACCTACTACAGGCGTGTACATAAGAGTAGTAACGCAGCTAAAAGTTACAACGAAATAACTATAGACACAGAAGATCACCTTCCTGGCTCTTGGACCACGTCTCTCTATTGGCCTTGTCGTGGGACTCTTTCTTAATAGGCTAATACCACTACGTCCTAGTGGAAAATTTGTTGTTGCTGTTGTTCCCATCCCATGCCTCAGGAGCAGCACACAAAATTTTCACTTTACTTTCTCAGGTCTCAATAACTTTAAAGGTGTTCATTTTACGAAATAATTATAAAATATGACCTATAAAACAATCTATTACTCAAAACATAACCTCACAATAATCTTCTTTTTCTTCAACTTTATGATTCTGAAAGCTTTCACAAAGCAATACAAACAGCTATCTAGTTTTTAATTCCATAAAGATTCGTATTGGCATAGAAAAATGCTTATTAAATACAATAAAAACATGGCCGAACCGTTTGCTCACGATAATGAGCAATGTTGCCATAGTTTTAATATTCATATATTGATAGGTATATGATACTATTTTTATATATAGAATATGCAAATAATCTGATCAGAACATTATTTGTTTTCAAACTGGGATACAAATTTCAGAAAATCTGGGAAGATAAATCAATTTAATCCATCACATATAATATTATCAATCAATCCCATTAAAAATACTATAAAAAACTTCAATTTCAATTGGATGTATATAATTCATTGGTAGGTATCAAAATTGAATATGACAACACCGTAATTCATAATGAAATAATTTAATTTATAAAGTATATTTTGCTCACAGTTATCACTGACCCCTCAGTTTTCAGGAAGTATTTCGTTCACATTTTACAGAAAAGTAAGGTTTGCTGAGATTTCTAATGGTTCACAATGATGTTTTCCAGTTTCAAAAACAATAATAATTGTCAGAATATATATTGAAGGAAAGATCTGCCATCACAGTTGACGATGTTTGTTTTCGTGAACACTTATAATTTTTGGCATATATTTCCAATATCAATCTAATATTTATCCAAAACAAAACTTCATTACATTCTCATAAGAAATGTTTAACTGCGTACGATCATTCAAAACGTTTAAAGCCATATCTGGACTAAACGACTGCTTCTTTATATCACTCTGACTGCCAATATTGGCAATCAAATCTAATAAAATGCCCTTTTGGTGCCAATTTATGGCTATTTAGGCCTACAGGTTGAATTGCTAATAAGCTTTCAAATCTACTTAAAGGCCAAACCGCACGTTCCCTTTAGGCAGCGATTACGTAATGACGTGACACAAAAGTCGATTTTAAATCTACTTTGATGCTTATTGTGTTACTTGGGTATATGGTGATGTTGTAGAAGTTAGGCGTGGTCTACAAACATTGAAAAATGCTAATGTCGTTAGCTGTCGGGGTAAAAAAATAATGTACTATTGCCAACATTGACTTTATTACCACCAGCACTCGATGATCTACTGAACACCATCTCTTGCAATTGTACGGAAGGTTGTGATAAAAAATGTGGATGCTACAAAATTGGGTTGAGATGTTCAAAAGTTTTTGGACGGGCCAGACATGATTGAACGCAGAGTCAATAAATGATGAAAATGATGAAGATGTAGATGTCAATCTAAAAATGAGTCCACTCGACGTTTTGTCAGCAACTATTACGAATAGAGAAGCTGAAGATATCGACAATGAATAAATAAAATTTATATACTTGAGTTTTTTTTTTGTATATTCCAGAATTCCAATGAAAGATTATTTATTCTTGAATAAGAAAACCTTTCATTGAATATCATTGATCATGCCTACGAAGAAAAACATGTAAAAAAAAACGCCACATGCATTCTACCACATAGGTGGTGCGGAAACGAGTGCATCGTCATAATATAGTCGCTTTCTCAGCACTCTACTCCAAAACGGTAGATTATACAGAAAAATGCAGAAGACATTTTTTGTATTTCACTAGGAACAATTTTTGAGGTGGCTGCTATTGACCTCCGAGCAATAGCCCACTAAGCATGTAATGTTACAAAATATCACCACAATATTATGTATGGCTTACTTTCATAATGTGATAATGTAATATTTCATACAGCTCAATGCTATATTAAAGCTTTTAACATGGCAGAAAAAGCTACTGACAAGTTGCACGTAAGTTATATAGCGAGCTATTAATTGAGTTTCAGCTGCAATGTTACATCAGCCATGAAAGTTCATTACAAATGCAACAATACAAAAACTATCTACGAACAATGTGACTGCAGGTTACATTCGGTTACTATCCATCAAATTCAAATCAGAACGTTGCACTGAGTTTGAAGTTACATTATATTTACAACAATACATAAGTTAGCTAAAAACTATATCGACAGTACATAGAATACACAAAACATTTTTAGTTTTCGATTACATCATCACAGAAATATATGAAATAATACGCTATGACAATTTTGAATAGTAAATATAAATAAACTTTAAATAATATTTCCTATCAGACAAGCCAAACAATTTTGTTTTTCCCGGTCATTAGAAGATGCCGGGGCGCCACCATATTGCTTCGAGTTTCGTGTTCGAGAAGTACGCAGTACGCCTCATTTTGCAATTTAGTTGTGTGTTGTGCCTTGTGATTTGTTTTACTTAGGTACTCTTGTTTATTCTTCACTATAATTGCTCTGCAATTTTGTTTTGGTGGCAGCACAATGGAAAACGCATCTGCATTCAAGGTAAAGCAATTACATAACTTATTATTTTAGGTTAGGATGGTTTGGTATTATGTATTATCTTTCTGTGTTTAGTAGGAAAATAGTAGTGTCGTTTCGGTACCTACATATTATTATTATACAGATCGGTAGGAACAAAATGGTCGTAATCAATTTATGTTCATAAGATATATATTTAAATTAAAAGATGAAAACTACAAACAACAACTGGTGAGTATGTAGTTGAAAGTAGTAAGCTACAGTTCTTTTCAATTTGAAAGGTTGGAGAATACTTTTACATTTGTGAATGTTGGGGAATACTTTTTCATTTCAATTTTACTCCCAGGTTCTACAGTACATTGGTGGCGTTAATGAGAAATAGCACCATAATGTTCAAGTTAAATATTGTAGGTACAATATTTTTTTGTTTCAGATGCAGTGAGACATTCCTTTCCATGCATCAAGGATGATGCATTCGAAAGGAATGTGATGACTTGGTTGCAGTTTGCCAAAACCCGTTTTGACAGAGGGAAGCAGTGATTTTTATTATCATGTATGAAACTTTTTTTTAATGGTTTGTTGAGATTGCTTTATATATTATGTTTGAGAGGTTTGGTAGAGTAGGTAGTTAGTCAAGTTATCAATCTTTAAGCTCTGAACATTCAATGATTATTTTGTTTCAGGTTTGTTTCAGGATAAGAAAACAAAGAATTTTCATTTCATTTTGACATTTTAATGTGCTGAGTACTTATTTGTTTTCTTATGTTATATTTTATATGAATAAAATTATTATAGGTCTGTTCCAACCGCTATCATAAACTGTCAGAAACGATCAGAGAAAAGTCGACCATTGCAATCAATGATAAGAATTACGCGAAAGTAATGTGGTTGTTTGTTATGACCAGTTATTCTCTGATCGTTTCTGACAGTTTCTGAATGCGGTTGGAACAGACCTTATATTAAACATTTTGTCTTGTTGACCTCCAAGACTTTCAAGGACATGTAAACTTAACAACTTCTCATGACATAAACCTTCCTGCAATAACTAATTATGAAACATTACATGTATCAATCAGTTTCAGTAGTTGCTGCAATATTGTCACAAAACGAAATTTTTAATATCGCATTTACATTTATAATGTAAATAATATTGCTGATTACGATGAAAGGTTGATATTAATATTAATATTATAATATTACTTTGCTTAGTGGGAGGTCGCGAGATATTCCCGAAAAACTGATTCTCTTGACTGCTTGACTTTCATAACTTTTTTAGCCGGCACGATGTCGATGTCGATTTTTCACATCTTCATTACAACACCATAATGAAGGTGTATACAAAAATCCAGCTCACTAGGAATTTGTCCGCAGATAAAACCTCAAATGGCTGGACCAATTATGGAAACATTTCAATCAAAACAATTTTCGTTCAATTTATAGCATTTTATATCAAGTAGCATTTTGTTGCATTATCTCCAGTTATGTATAAGGATTGCATAACGTAACAAATTAGGTAATACTTTAATTTCGAAAAGAGATGGAAATGTTTCATAAAAAAAACGGGACCGCTGCAATTTGCATTGTGATTTAATTCAAGCTCGCACCAATGCATATTCATACACTTGATCTATTTTTAATTGAAGACAAATAGAGAATCAGTTACTGTAACGAAATTAACGAAAAAAACAAATCATTTTAATTTGATACCATTATTGGAATCCGGGAAATGATGTTTTCCTCTCTTGCTACAGAGTTATGAGATCAGGATCATCCATTAAAAATTGACTCCTCCCCTTTATCTCGGTAGTTATTTTAGATTTGACAAAAAAGTTTGGGAAGTTATATAGTCTATATAGAAAAGACAAGGAGTAATAAATCATTCATTTAAGTAGATTTCATAGACGTACCAAAATATATTTCAAGAGGGTATACCGTAAGGTACATTTTGTATTGAACTGATGAGTTGCAGCTATGCTAAAGAATATACGATTTAGGTCAGAGGTAACGGGATGTACTAATTTTAATAAAAAAAAGTGGTAAAGGTACATAAATTTTAGTAAGTTTGATAAAGAAAGGCAACACAGTTTATTCATAATAGAAAACAAACCAATCTGTAACAATAATTATTTTATATATTTTTGTTCTTTTTGTAAGAAGATTAATTCAAACTTTGAATATTGTCACAAATAAATAAATATTTAAAAAAAATTAATTAAAGTCAAGATAGCAGGATATCGTTACAATTTTTATTAAATTCAAAGAAGCAAAATGAATATTTTTTATTTGTATTACTCCTATATGTAGTGTTTGGGGAATTTTGTGGAATTAACGGCTGCTATGTTGTGTGTTGCTAAATCAACAATTTATAGATTACTAAAAGAAAGCAAGAATGGAACTCTTCAACCCCCTAAAACTCCTTCAGGCCGAAAACCAATTGAGATCGATGAGTCATTAAAACAAAGACTAAGGCGTAAAGTCCATGGATTTTACTTACGAAAGGAAATTCCAACACTTGACAAAATTATGACATCAGTGCAAGAAGATACGGACTATCCAAAATTCTCCAGAATGACATTATGCAAACTTTTGAAAGATGTGGGTTTCAGATATACAAAACATAATAGAAAATCTCTCTTGATAGATAAACCGGAAATAGTTTTTTGGAGAAGAGACTATTCAAGAAGCATTCGACATGCCAGAGAACAAAATTTGAAAATCTTCTAGAATCTTCTAGACGAAACATGGATAAATGCTGGATATACAGTTTCCAAATCTTGGCAAGATGAAAACATTAAAAGCGGAAGGCAGGCATTCGTGGAAGGTTTGTCGTTAGGTTTGCAGCCACCATCTGGAAAAGGAAAAAGACTTATCATTGTCCATGTTGGAAGTTCTAAAGGTTTTGTTGATGGTGGATTATTAACTTTTATTTCAAAACGCACG
>CAJUYI010002064.1:65944-80259 GCA_910591695.1 Galerucella pusilla
AAAAATACTACTTTTAAAATAAACGATGTTGTGAAATTGTTTGAGAGTAAGTCATGTTAGTAAGGAAAATTGGACCAACTGTATCGAGCATGTTATCAAAGTAGAGGCAAATATGTGGAAAATTGACAATATTTGTGATGATTTAATCGACCCTATTATTATTAATGTCAACAACGATTCTCCCTCTTCCGAGTCGGATATAAAATAAAATGTAAGTAATAAATGTATTCCAATAATAATTATTTCTTTTAATTTTTTATTATATTATAATTTAAAACGTATTTTTTTCCCAAAATACACACCACTGCATTGCGTTATTGCTTATCTGCTAATCCTTTAACAATGAAGAAACCCTAAACTTTGCTACAACTGAAACAAATACGGGGTCGATCTACCTGATTTTTAGATTTACGGAAGAAATGTAATTTAAAGTAAGAGATTTATCAAAAATTTCATGGTGCTCCCTGTAAAGGTTTTGCATACTTAATTAGGGTTTATTACTCCTCGTACTTTTTGTACATACTATAGTTTTGTGGAAATGTGTGACAAAAAAGCAGTCATTTTTTTCAAGTTCTCGTATATTATTATATTTTCCCGAATCCCGCTCTTTTCAAAAATATGTGAAACCTATGGAGAGATGAAGCTAACTTATATATTACATACAAAGCATTATTTACTTCACTTTTTTCCCCTTCCCATATGGTAGACTCACCCATTTTTTCAAATGGGACGTAAAGACTTGTGATATATTGTTATAACGAGCAGCTGTGTCCAATCCAGGAGGTCAAGCATCTGGGTAAATAGCAATACAAGTGATAGCCATTCACATCGAAATTGAAAAAAGATGTTATGTATGTATTTTGGAGTGACATTCACTGAGACCTAAAAGATCTATTGTGCCCCCTTGTGATGCCTTTTGGTCGAACAATAATATTTAAATAAAAGACATAAATTTCCTTGAAGCTAATTTCAATAAATCATAAGAACGTAAAATCGTTACATGAATAGAAGTAGGAAGGTCGCACGTACGAAGTCAAGTTCAGAGCGTGAAATAAACATAAATAGAATTATTCATATTTACTTATGATGAACTTGACTTGTCGTATAAATATTCAAACGATAGTGTTTTAAGAACCACTATTAATATAAGTGTTAATGTGAATGTTAGAATGTGAGTATCACAATTCATAAGTAATAGGTAGTGTAATGTATAGTAGTAAGTTTAAGTAATAAATAGAACGTATCCCAGTGCTACAGGTAGTTGTTTTATTCCTGTAAGATGAGCCTCCGAGTGACCAGCAACACTATCAGTTGAGATGCCATTCCACGTCGAATACCACCTCGTAACAACCACATTACACCCTTACTTCTACTTAGTTTCTGCGGAGAGTCTCAGAAACTAGTAGCTCCCTTAGTCCTATTTCCCTGAAGAATTTTAGGATATCTGCAGGCTTCAGCTTAGGTAAATGTTCCTCTTTTATCCAATGATCTCCCAGGTGCTGTGATATAGGATTCTGAAGTGCTGTGCAGTTGGAAAGTATGTGGATAGAGGTTTCTTCTTCCATGCCACAAAATCTACATTATTTTCCTCCACCATTTAGAGCTTTTTCAGGTGCCCATTCAGGATTCCTGTTAAAACTCATAGCGCAGTTTTACTTTGACTCATGCATCCATTTGATCTCAACAGGTTGTAGTCACCCAGAAAAGTCTTTCATTGTATAAGCCCTACTAAATCTTTCCAATGGTCGGATCTTCTCTTTTTTTCGGCTTTACCTATTTCTCCCAATATTACATTGGGGCTGATTCCGCAAAAGGGATCAGGCCTCCAGCAAGGTATTTCAGTCCCCCTCTTTGCTAGTTCATTTGCTATTTCATTTCCTTCTATTCCAGTGTGTCCTGGAATCCATAGTAAGGTGAATATATTGTTCTCGCCTAGTTCATTGAGTTTGTCTAGGCATTCTCACACCATTTTGGATCTGATTACACAAGAGCTCAGTGCTTTAATGGCTGCTTGACTATCTGACATTATGATCATCCTTTGTCTTCTGTATCCTTTATCAATATTGAACTGGGCGCACTTTCTTATGGCGTGGAGTTTCCCAGTTCCTTCTATTGCTTTTGAGCCGTCTGTGTACCATTGAATGGCATTATTTCTAAGTCTGGTAATAGTATTTGGATCCCATTCGTACTTGTTGATTAATCCCGTAACGAATCTCTTTGAAAAGTTATACTTTTTCATCACACCGTCTTCTGGCATGTCCAAAGGAGAAGACTTAACAAAGAACCATGCAAAAATGGGAAAGAAGGAAATCTGGATGAACAGGCGACAAATTGGATGGGGAATGACGGAAGATGTGGAACAGCGAAGAAAGAGGCTTATACTAAACGTAATAGAATGGGTTAAATGTCCTTTCCGCAAAACAGAATACTACCTTATGCAAGCCCATAGCTGACCTGGATCTTTGAAAGCCTTTACCTACCGAATATGAAAATAAGAAGACGACGAATGTATATACTGCGAAGAGATATACAGCGTCTCTCATGTGTTCGATGGGCACAAACCAGAAATCAGCTCGATGAGCAAATCAGTTAAGAAATAAACGAGGAGAATATGGTGGACTCCGTTTCACATAAGAAGAACCCACTGAAGTCTAGAAGTTGCAGCAGAAGGTGCAGCTTCTTCGCGCATACGACTGCAAGGTCTAGACTTAGTGGGTTCTTTTAATGTGAAACGGAATCTAGCAGCGATGAGGAAGTGTTAGGGAAATTATGAGAAAATAAATACATAAGGGCGACAGTGAAAGATGAAGAAAAGGAAGAAAGAGAGGTTGAATCAAAGTTAACGAAAGCCACCACCCCGAAGACATGCCATCAAGGCAGTTCCGGGGTGGACCACGGACGCATTTTGTGGTGTTTTCAGTAAGTCAAGACAAAGCGAGCTGCGAACCCCACACTACCGACCCTACGCGGAAGATGTTCGTGCGGAGAATTTTCACTTATAATTACACGATAGCTTTTTTTGTCGGAGTAAACTTGACATGTATCAATAAGAATTTTGTTGCCTGGCAATGTAACGAAAAAACTGCCTCTGAAAAATTTTCTTTTGGCAGTTTTTTGAGTTGAATTATCCAATGGCAACAAAACTGGAATTAAAAATGTCAAGTTCTCTTCGACTCAAAAAACAGCTAGAGTGTAATTTAATGAATATGTGAACCAATGAATTGAAAAATGAGATGTGAAATAGTTTGAGAAACATTGACATAAGGTCATCAAAAATTTGTTTACAATACTGGTTGTCATGCTTTCAAAAGTAAGGTTCCGTTTTTGTCGCTGGGAAAGTTAGGGCAAACTTTATCGGTAGAGTCCTCCAACTTCTCGAACTCAACGAATCCGGCAATTTAAACTGGAAAAAAAGGCGAAAAAGAGTGCGAGGGGGGATCGGCGCATCGAGGCACGCAGCAAATATGAATGGTGTATAACTTCATCACGTCTTTGTTCAAATTTTCGATCTTACATCATTCTGGAAATCTCGTTAACCAATTCTGAATTCTCGAAACAAATCTAATTTCCTCGAGATATATATCATCGGCAATGAGCTATGAACAAATTTGCTGTGAGCTATTTTTGGTGTATTCCTTACCATAAATTTAATCACTGTAACGCAGTTAGTTAATTAGAGAGAGAGAGAGAGATAGAGAGAGAGTACGCTTTGGACGGACTATGGGGCAGATAGAAATGGTTAATGTATACCTTGTCGAGATTGATAAAGGCGGATGTGACAAGGTTTTGCGTTTAACTATTAGATAATAATATACAATTCGCATTGAATTATAGAAACTGCTTTAATGATGCCAGTCATTTAATCAGTAGTCCAGCCATTTCAGCTTTTATCTGCGGAAAAGTTCCTAGTGAGCTGGATTTTTGTATACACCTTAATTACGGTGTTGTAATGAATATGTGAAAAATCGACATCGATATCGTGACTGTTGCAATAATTTTGTTTTTTAAAGAAAATTGTTGTATTAAATGATTATATAGTGACTTTTACAATATATGCTATGACGCATTATACGATAATTTTTTTAAAATGATATAATACCTTATAAGCAATATTATACTATATCGAAAATATCATTTTATAAGACTTTTATACCTTTTGTATAAGAGCTCTATAATATACTATATAACTAACAGCTACAACATTATAAAATAGTTACACAAGCTTATCTTATTGAAGCTGTATAATGTTGTATAATAAATATTATATAACATATAATTGCGTTGCATTATAAACACTTTTTAGTTGTATAGTGCCCAAATGTTCTTCGTTATAAAACAGTATACCGTATACCGTTCCATTTTACAATAAAATAATGTTTAATGCATTTCTTTGGGATAAAATTGTTGTTTTATAAATCGCCATGTTCAAATAAACAATTCTTGTACCGCTATCGCCAACATTATGAGCGATTGAGTTGGAAACATGAAACTATATTGAAAAATATAACTTTATCATTATTCAGAGAATTATATTGTGAAATAATATCCATATGAAGTGATAAACTATTGAAATAATAAAAAAAAGGATTTGAGGACATTGTATTTCATTATTTTTTTAAGTATCTACTTGAAACTTAACCAGAATTGAAGCGCTTCATTTTCTTGCCAAATATATATCTATAATCTATCAGTAAAATTTGCGGCGCATCAAAATTTGTGCTATTAAACCACCCAAATGAAATTATAATTTTTACTATCGATGTCCGCCCAAGCGGCTCAAGTCGTTTTGATGTCTCCATTTCTACAAATGAAATGTATGATGCACGTTCAAGTTGAAATATAATTTGGTTCGGATATTCTTCACTAAAAAATGAAATGCTCTTATAAACTGCTAAATGACAAAATGTTTCCATTGTGCTCGAAATAACAGCATTATAAAAAAATATTGCATTATACAACCATTTTGTGAGACCTTCATAGTGCCGCTTCAATCCCATTTTATAGATGTGACTACATGACACTATTAAATCATTTTATAGTAGCTGTATAAATGATTGTGAAACAGTTGTATAATTGTGTATTAAACAGTCATATAAGAGTTGTATAAACTTTTAATAGAACTGTTATACAACCAAACAGTTGTATAAAAATGGGCCCTTTTTAATTGTATAAGGATCATTCAATTGTTTTGTAGACTGTTATGAGAATTTTAGTATCCTATAAGATACATCTTGTAGCTGTTTATACAAATAACCTTATAGAATTTAAATTGCTACTTGGGTATGATATTCAATAAAAGGTTTTCTCATTCAAGAATAAATTTTTTTTATTGGAATTGTGAAAATTACAAAAAAATTAACTCTGGTGTAAACATTTTTTTTATTCATTGTCGATATCTTCAGTTTCTCTATCTGTAATAGTTGCTGACAAAACATCGAGTGAAGTCATTTCTAGATTTACATCTACATCTTCATCATTTTCATCATTTTTCGACTCTGCGTTTGAGCATGACTGTCCACGGCAATGTACACAAACTTTTGAAATATCTCAACCCAATTTTATTGCATCCACATTTGCCACCACAACATTTCGTACAATTGCAAGAGATGGTGTTCAGTCGTTATTGGCAATAGTATATTATTTTTTAACTCCGACAGCTAGCGACACTAGCATTTCTCAATGTTTGTAGACCACGCCTAACTTCTACAACTTCACCATCCGATAATAGTTCATTGCATATAAAACATGTATCACTCATGAATAAAACTGTTTAAGAGCAAAAAATAACGTGTTTAACGCTCAAAAAATAATTTTCAACTGAACCAAACACAGTCAGACAGGCAGTAGCAGGTCATAAAGGGGCAGGTCTCGCATATTCATTACAACACTGTGATGAAGATGTATACAAAAATCCAGCTTACTGGGAATTTTTCCGCAAATTGGGGTTTAAAATGCCTTAAATCACTGGACTACAGGTGACTATTCAATTTACAACACTGTGTATAGAAGGAAAAATTTGTATCTAGCACTGAATACAAACGAAAACGTTCTGAATTGATGTTGAATCTTGTTTGGACTGACGCTAAAGTAGCCTCTCAGTTTTGCGCTTTTAAAACTTCCAGTCCTTAGTCAATATTAACGTCGACTATCCGAATATTTACCTTAAATGTTAAACAATATTTCTGCTGATGCTATCTCAGCGTTACACAATTCTCGTGGTTTTAGCAGTGAATCAGAGAAAAGTGAATAATTAACAAATTTTTATTTGAAAAAAGGGGTTTGGCTCGATAAATGTACAGTGGCTCCAGCTTTAACTCAATCCAATTCCAAGCTTTTCGCTTTGGAAGGAGGTTCCAACAGGCTTATTTTTTGTGAAGACTGTGAAAGAAATAGAATTAAACTCTGCTTGAGGAAATTAATAATTTAGTGAAAGCCTTATCTATTTATTAATATTATTAAATTAGTCTCAAAATTTGGGTGAATTTAAATATTACTAGTACTAAGTTAAAAGATTCTAAAACCACCAAAAAGTAGATTATAGCATTTGATGATTGTGTTGCAAGAAAAAGAAACAAAAATGGAAAGGACCCCGCAGTAATCACATGGAAAACCGGTTTCGGTGAAAATCGCTGAATCACTAAAATGTGATTATCTCTTAAACCGTTAAGATTTGGAGATACTAACAGATATACCTTTTTTGTTGTTGTAATGATGTGGCTTTAATTATTTCTTACAAAAGTAGCGCTAGTGTAAAAGGCAAAGAAGTTTTGCGTACATTTATGACGCATACGGGGCCTATGTGGCGCCCTCTACAAATTGCATAGAAATAGATACAAAATTATGATTTCTTATATAAAAAAACCCCCAACCTCAAATTTTCATGCATATACGTCAAAAAGCGTTGAAGCTATTGTAAAAAAACGAAAATTAAAATTTCATGTTCAACACCGTGTATCTCTCTTAATATCAACATTTTATCAAGGCTAGTTGGTTTAAATCGCAAAGTTTTGAAGTAAATATTGTACTGAACTTCTATGTACCTACTCTTACTTAAGGACCACCCTGTATATTATTAGCATAGTTTAAAAAAAATCCACTGCATATATTGGTGGAAGCTGACTATATGAAGGGATACATTTTTCTGAAATTGAAAATATACTTCTGATTACCAAGTTTTAATAGGGCCAACACTTTTTATTACAAAATTTGTCAAAAATCTGTCAAAATTATGTTCCATTACCTTTTCACACATACCTCGCGATATCTCCGGAACTAAACAAGATATTTTCAACTTTTTTTCAATCGGCAGAAAAAACATAAGCGAAAATTACTGCGTTAGTTTCATTAGTATATAAAACCTAGTTTTTTTGTAAAATTAGAGAAAACTGTAATCTTTACTTTTTTGCAGATTTTCAGTGATCGAGAAACTTTTTTAATTTCCAAAATTTCACTGAACTATCTGCGTACAAAATAAAGCTAAAACTTCAAGGAAGTTTTTTAAACAAGAATTACTATTCTAAGTAACATAGTTTTCAAGCAGTAGTTACTTGAAGTTTAGAGGTTCCGCACCTCCATGGACAACCGCGCCGGCCGAGGCCGTGCAGCTAGTTAAAAATACTGTTAATTGTGGACCTGTAAATTAATAAAAGCTCCAAAGCATTTAATAGTATTTTATGCAACGATCATGTAATGATAGCCATTAAGACACGAGCATGTTGTAGGATATTGTAGCATGTTGTAGGATATTCGTATATAATATGCGAGTGTATTACTGGCCGTTACATGAAAGTTGCATACAATATTTTTTCTACTCCGATTAATAAGAATTATTTAATTAATAATTATCATTTATTATAAAAAACAAGAACAATGAAAGGAACTCCAACAAATAAATTGTACAACAAATAAATTTAAAACTTTTGAACGTAATAATATTAATCATTAAATTTAATTAATTTTAAATATAGTTACTTTTTAAAATCAAAATTATTTGACAGCTGTCAAATTAAGTGTCACTGAATAGGTCTGTTCGCCTGCAATAAAAGTGATAAAAGTGTAGCACTGGGCTAAGGGACTAGTGAGAATCTCACCAATGAGATAGGTGTATGGCATGGTTGCCTAAAACATGAGAGTTTCAAATTTGTCGTATTTTTAAGGGAAATAGTGAGATCAGCAATATCACCGGACGAAATCCAATACGCATGTTTCTAAGCTTCTCACCGCTTTTTGGCGAGATTCTCTATCGGTCCGAACCATGAGAGATTGAATCTCTCTCGTTTCAGGCAACCCGTAATGCATCAATCTCATTGGTGAGATTCTGACTAGTCCCTTAAGAATACGGGCCCTGAGCTATATAATTTTGAAAAATTCAGGTCTATCTGTGAAAAAATGCGTGTAAAATTGCTAAATTTGGGACTATCTATGTAGATTGCATTTGTATACTGCAAGAAGCATTAAAACATAATTGAAATAAATAAAATCGTATAGCTCAGTGCTACACTTTTATTGCAGGAAACAGACCTAATATAGTTAATTTCATAAATGTCAACCAGGTATCCATGCCTATATTAAATATTGTGCGAATGTCGCATTCCTATTGGCTTAGAAATCTGTATTATAATGAAAATTTGTATTATAATGAATATCATTATGATACAGATTTTAGTCTCTTAATAAGTGTATTATGAAACAGGAGTAGAGAAAAAAAGTTATGGTTTAGTTATTTCTTCAGTTTAGATTAACAATATAAAATGTTAATAGCAAAATTATCTTCATCGCAAGAATAAGACTGTTAGCAACTGAATCAAGTTATCGGCCAAATCTTTCAGAAATAGACAGGTCGCATTATGCGTATGCGGGAAGCGAAGAAATGTCTGCTCGTTAGAAAGCACAATAATTAAACGCGGGTGCAGAAACTTCAAGTTTGCGTATTTATTGCTCAAAAACTATGATACTTATAATAGTGATTCTTTTTTCAAAAACTTCCTTGAAGTTTTAGCTTTATTTTGTACGCAGATAGTTCAGTGAAATTTTGGAAAATAAAAAAGTTTCTCGATCACTGAAAATAGTGCTGCAAAAAAAGTAAAGATTACAGTTTTATGTAATTTTACAAAAAAACTAGATTTTATATACAAATGAAACTAACGCAGTAATTTTCGCTAATGTTTTTTCTGCCGATTGAAAAAAAAGTTGAAAATATCTTGTTTAGTTTCGGAGATATCGCGAGGTATGTGTGAAAAAGTAATGAAACTTAATTTTGACAGATTTTTGACAAACTTCGCAATAAGAAGTGTTGGCCCTATTAAAAAATGTAATTGCCGATTTCAGATAGCCAGGGACCTACTCTATCACTTTGTAAAGACCACAAAAAAAATCGAGAAGGAAGCGACTTTTTCTCCGTTTTTCAGTCGACTAATATGGATCTGCAGGAAAACTACTATTTTCTCGAAAAAAGTTCGATAAAAATTATCAAAAATAAAGTTTGGCCCGCTCTATACTCGCCAGTTTTGATTCTAGAAACTTTTGTCATCTACACTTTTTGACGGACATATTGTGGACTATTCCATTGCAAAAATTCAAATCGATACGATGGAAAGGACATTGGGGATTTTTTGAAAAATCGTCAAATCATCAAACTTTGACCCCCGGTAGGATCCAAGAGCCGGCATTCAGAGAGCTTGCGCGATGGTAACTTTTCTTCGGGATGGCATGGGCTACATCATATTGAAATTTCAGTGATATTCACCATTTTCAATATGATTAGTGCGGGGCCCTTTTATGTTGATCTAGCCTCGTATATACATGATTTTAAACATCGATTAAACTAGCTTGTACGTGGTAGAACGAAAAACAGACTTTTAAGAGGAAAAAAAGCAGATATAACTCTCTCTCCGCATTGGAAGAGGCATTCTGAATGGGTCTGAATGTAAATAGGAATAAGTTATCAATTCCCGAAGGATATCGAAACAAGACTTTTTATAGTGTGTATCACAATTTAGTGGAACTTCGTTTTTTTCCCGTGAGACATTTCGATTAGAAAAAGAGTAGACGAGGACGCATATTGTGTATAATCGAAAACTCCCACATTCTTTACTCCTAAAAAGGAGGATATTTAAATTCCCCGAGGCCCCAAACTCATATGCATACCATTGATCTTGCTTTATGGGTAAACGAATACCCAGATTGCTACACCCTATCTCTTGCTCGAGTCCAGTCGATTTTCTTATTGGAAAATTTAAATGTAAATTTTCTGGAAAGGTTACATTTACATGGTTAATAGCCTTTTTGGCACTCACGCTTCTCTTTACAACTCCTCACCCTTTGCAACGCGTAATTTGAATGTTATTTAAATTTCGAGTTTATAAATACACTGTAATTACAGTGTTAAAAGGATGTATGAGCGTTTTAACGAATAGACTTAAAAAAATTCGTCGCTGATTGCATGCCTTAATAAATTCTTTCATGTATCAAAAGCACAATTTTAATTCAAAGTAACTTTTTTCCAATAAAAAAACATTAAGGGCATTTTTACATGCAAACAATTTTTGTGTTTATCTTTCTCGATTCGCGTGACAACTAACGCAATTTGAAGGACTTTACACTTGATTTAGATTAAACAACAATTTCGACATGGCATTTACATTTTCCTTTAATAAAATCGAATATCGTATATAAGGAGAATCCACGGATACCGAAAATATCTTGAATAATGTTCAAACTTAATAATTCGTCCGAAATATCTAATAATACATTACAAAATTAATGTTTTCCTTGTTGAATTTGAAATTTTCCGAGAGCAAATTTGCATTAATGAAATTTGGAGTTTCTGTTGAAACAGTGAGAAAATCGATGGTTATACTTTGGTTTTATGAAATATGGTCTGTGTACACACCAGCCGACGCATTTTGCATAATACCGTAGCTTTGTGTAACTACTTCGTTTCCAGAATTTATGACCATCCAAGAACTTCTACAGTTGAGTTTATTGCACTAGGAACAATTATGGTTGGTAACTTTATGCAGCAAAATATTTTCGTTCTGCAAACATTATTTTGTGACAGAGTACATCAAAAAGTTTTATTCACTCTCCGCAATGTCAATAAAATTAAATAAGTCTGCCATTCTGCTTCTATACTGCAGCACTCACACTGTGTCTCAATTCTAAAGGTTATTGAAGGTATTTGACAATTTAAAATGGATCATACTGTATCAACTAACGGAATTAGGCAACAAGAAGGAATGGAATCCAAATACCACTTGGGAAAAATGCCATTCATTGGTACACCGACGGCTCAAAAGCAATAGAAGGAACTGGGATGGGATTGTTCGGGCCAGGAACCAAACGCTCTGGAAGCTTGGGAAAAACCCCAAGTATCTTCCAAGCGGAAAATCACGCCATAAGAAAGTGTATCCAGTTCAATCTTGATGAAGGATACAGAAGGCAAAGGATTATCATAATGTCGGATAGTCAAGCAGCCATTAAGGCACTGAGCTCTTGTGTAATCAGTTCCAAAATTGTGTGGGAAGGCCTGGGCAAACTCAATGAACTAGGCGAGAACAATATAGTCAACTTATTGTAGGAGATGAAACAGCAGATGAACTAGCAGAGGGGTAGACTGAAATACCGGAATGGCCGGAGCCCCTTTACGGAATCAGCTCCAATATAATATTGGAAGAAATAGGTAAAGCCGAAAAAGTAGATCTAACCATTAGAAAGATTTAGTAGGGCTCATACAATCGAATATTTTTCTGGGTGACTACAACCGGTTAAGATCAAATGAATGCATAAGTCAAAGTGAAACTGAGCTGAGAGTTTTAACAGCGATCTCAACGGGACATTGTAGCCTGAATAAGCACCTGAACAGGCTGAACATCAACCTGAACAAGAATAGTGGAGAAAGAATACAGGGTGTCCCAGGAGTTCGTACCAAAAATTTGGGAGGTGATAGGAAGGCTAAAAATAATGATGATATTTCATATAAAATTTTTTCTTTACGCCCTTCGTTAACGAACTATAGGGCTCTAAAGTTGGGAATGAAAAATGGTTTTTTATTTACAATTATTAAATGGCTGATTGGAAATTAGTAATATTTCAACCGTTAATAAACACCATAATTGCATAAAAAAAAGAGGTTCAATAAAACACGAAGTCCAAACCACAATCTTTTAATATTGTCCGAACCAAGAAGGACAAGTAACTTGCTACTAGTTTCAGTAAATCATTACCATCATCAGGCTATAAAAAGAAAGATAACAGGTACAATCCAGAAAAATAAGATCTTATCGAAGACATGTTAAATCTCATACAGAATACTACTAAGTAATGTAATACAAAGTTCATAGTAAATAAATTCAAATTGAGAATACAAGATAACTTGCATTACATTTAAATATCAAAAATGCTGAAAAGTTTTTTGCCTTGAAAAAGATATGAAAATACAAGTGATTATGGACAGGTTATTATTATTATTATTATTACATCACTCTATCTTATCAATATTGTTAACATATCATAATTTATAATCACTTGTATTTTCATATCTTTTTCAAGGCAAAAAACTTTTTAGCATTTTTTATTATTTGAATGTAATTTGAGTTATCTTGTATTCTCAATTTGAATTTATTAACTATGAACTTTGTATTACATTACTTAGTAGTATTCTGTATGAGATTTAACATGTCTTCGATAAGATCCTATTTTTCTGGATTGTACCTGTTATCTTTCTTTTTATAGCCTGATGATGGTAATGATTTACCGAAACTAGTAGCAAGTTACTTGTCCTTCTTTGTTCGGACAATATTAAAAGATTGTGGTTTGGACTTCGTGTTTTATTGAACCTCTTTTGTTTCAAAAACCACATTTGAGATATGGATGAACTCTTAGAGTCCATAATTGCATACTTCTTGGCGTGATTTACAAGTCTACAACATACTTGTGAACTCAGGTATCGACTAAGTTTAATGGTGGATGCGCCTTTTTTTTGGTAAGTAAAACTTTTTTCCGTTATAAATGCAACAATTGGCTTTTGTGAACATTTCTAGAGATATCAAGTCATCTTGTGACATCTCGATAACATTAACGATTTAAGAGATACGGGCAATTTTATGTCGCACTGCACACCTATTGGCGCATTCACATTTATTTTGAATGTACGATTATAACAAGCATTCTGTATTATTAGCAAATTATTGATAAATTGGTGCAGTCAACATTTATAAATATAAACTTTTACTTTGTTTAACCACAAAGAACTTTATTGAAAACGAACATTACTGCAACAAAAGTAAAAATAGCAACAAAACCCTGAAAAATGAATAACTACATTACATTAGCAGATTAGGAAAAACGAGTAACCAAGTAATTAACGACATTAAGAAAGTCAAAACGGCTCAAAAAATTACACCAATTTCCTAATAATTTGCTAATAATACAGGATACTTCCTGTAATCGTACAATCAAAATAAATGTGAATGCGCCAATATGTGTGCAATGCGACATAAAATTGCCCGTATCTCTCAAGCCGTTGATGTTATCGAGATGTCACAAGAAGACTTAATATCTCTAAAAATGTTCACAAAAGCCAATTGTTGCATTTATAACTGGAAAAAAATTTCACTTAACAAAAAAATGGCGCGACCACCATTAAACTTAGTCGGTACCTGAGCTCACAAGTATGTTGTAGACTTGTTTATCACGCCAAAAAGTGTGCAGTTATGGTGTTCATGAACGGTTAAAATATTACTAATATCCAATCAGCCATTTAATAATTGTAAATAAAAAATCATTTTCCATTCCCAACTTTATAGCCCTATAGTTCGTTAACGAAGGGCGTAAAGAAAAAATTTTATATGAAATACCATCATTATTTTTAGTCTTTCTATCACCTCCCAAGTTTTTGGTACGAACTCCTGGGACACCCTGGAAAGAGTATGTGGCATGGAAGAAGAGACCTCCATCCAAATACTTGCGAATTGCACAGAACCTAGGAGATTAATGGATAGAAGAGGGTCATCTATCTAAGTTACAGCCTGCAGATGTCCTAAAATTCTTCTGGGGAATAGGACTAAGGAAGCTACTAGCTTCTGAGACTCTCCTCAGAAACTAAGTAGAATCAAGGGGGTAGAATAGATCTTTCATGTCTCAGTGAACGTCACCCCAATATAGTGGGTTCCGAAAGTTTTGAAGCTTTTCACCCCTAGAAAAAGCAAATGCTACATGTATTGGGAGATGACGATCCATTTCGACAAGTTTAGTTTTGTAGTGTCATTTCGCTTAAATTTATTCTTTTTTTAATTTCTTGGGAAATTAAAACAAAA
>CAJUYI010002065.1:846-37564 GCA_910591695.1 Galerucella pusilla
TTAACCATTTCTTTGTCGCTTCATTAATACTCCTTGAAAATTGTATTGATTCATAGTAACTACCCGTGTTTCCGCTGAATCCAAAGGGATATTCGAACTTGGAGGTGGCTCAGTTACGCTTGTTCGTTTACCCGGCAGGTTCGCCCCGTATTAGAAAACTTGATCGCTTCAGACTGTTAAGTCCGCCCCTTTCTTCTCCCCATAAGATTGTCAGTCCCTATAGAGTTATAACTACAATAGACCGCAGAGTATTACTATAACAAAAAAAAAATATTTCTATTTATTCTGTTATTAGATCATTAGTCGAAACTAAACCGCTATTTGATTCACTTGAGTTATAAATTTGAGATTAGTTAGCTAAAGTAAATTCAACAAGACCCCTGGAATTTTCCGTAACCTCCATCTGAGGCTATCCGGAACTCTTGACGCTAAGGGTCAAGGGGCCGTGGAGCAAACCACGTTAAAAATCTGGCGCCCGAGCATTCCGCCGAAAGATTTTGAGTCAAGGGTGTCCATAGTGACGTGTTCGTGTGGCAGGAGCCACGTGTACGAGGTAAAACGCGTTACAATGCTTAGACACTAAAGAATATACTGAAGAATAAAGGAAAAATCGACTTATGACCAATCTCTTTGCTATCAAGACACAATTGATATATTTGGAACACGACTGTTGACTACGTTTTCGGGACACACCCTTTAGTAACTAATCTGGTAACTTTTAGTGGTGTGAGTTTAAATGAACTTTAGGCAAGTTGCTAAGCAACAAAGGCGAAGTGGAATATTTCGTGTTAGGTCTAGGTTCACTCTAAAATCACGACGACTACGGCTTGTCAAATTATGAAGTCCAGCGACAAATTGATGAAATGTCAGAAGATCGTTTCTGTCAAAGTTTTAGTAGTTGTTTTCTATAAATACATTTTTATAGGCTTCTATTCTTCGTATGAATTGCAGCACTTGCCTTTGGCTCGTGCTGCAAATTTCATACTCGTGCAAAATGGGCATCATTATGTGCTCATTGCATAATATACTATTATAAGCATACCAAGATTTAGGTTTAGCTTTTGACTTTTTTACTTCATTCTTTAATTAAACGTCAGTGATTTGATTCATTTTTATTTTGGAGCAAAGAATGGAGTAAATATTTGAACAACATTCAATCTATACCGCTGTTCCCAAATTACGTGGGATAAAAAGTAAAGGAAAATAAAAAGCGTTATTAAACTCCCGAAATGGAATTGAAAGATCTTTTGAGGTTGAATGTGATTGTCTTAGCTAAAAGCGAAATTTAGCGAGAACTCGATAATATACGTGATGTTATGCCGATGATCCATCCAAGCTCAATTCCAAATGTCTGGGACTGTATAGAAATGGGAACCATTTACAGGATAGAGTAG
This sequence comes from Galerucella pusilla, assembly GCA_910591695.1. NCBI lineage: Eukaryota > Metazoa > Arthropoda > Insecta > Coleoptera > Chrysomelidae > Galerucella > Galerucella pusilla. The sequence continues at coordinate 2,241 of CAJUYI010002065.1, forward strand.
AGGGAATCTTTTATTTGAGCAGCTGCTTGCTTAATTACCTGGCATATCCCAACTATTATTTTGAATTGGAGATTGAAGTGTGGAAATAAAAATTGGATTGAATCCGAGAATAATGTCACACATAGAGTGTTATTTCAAATGTGCGCTAATCAGAAATGTAAAATTATAGTTCATTCATAGTTCATTGACAGTTTCATTGCAGTTTTTCAGACTACAGCGGGCTGAAAACCACCAAACGAAGGGAAGCATTAGAAGCTTATTATGCCGGATTCTAGATAAAATTATTATTATTATGCCGCGTTTAAAAAGGGAGGATTGTGTACCATTGTCCAGCCGAAAATACCAAGCGGCAGAAGATTACATTCTCATTTGTTGACACAATCGGATAAAAATAATTATCATGAGAAAGTCTAGAGAATTACAAATAGTATAGATATACGAGGCTACTTAATTTCACAAAATTACTGATAATAGATACCTATTAAAAGCGTGAAAAAGACTTTTGTAGCATTAAACTGGACATTAAAAAAGCAATCAGTGATTATTCAGGTCTATTGTTCGTAGCCTGAACGATCCAGTATATCGTCCATTTCTAACTGGAAAGGTCCGACGCATATAATCATCGTTAATACTATTATTGCTATAATAATCAAGTTTTTTTCCCTTCCAATGAAATGTTTACAAAGGAAAAAATGCATTTAAGAGAAGGTGCCTGATAAATGGAAAATTCAACAGTGATTGCTTTTTTGTCTATTAAAAAAACATTGAGTCTTTTAAGTCAACCTCTAGAGTTTACCTAACTTCTTAACCTGTAAATGGTTTTCTGTGCAAATGCGGCTGCTAATTCTACTAGAGAACTCCTAAAGATTTATTTTATTGACCTCAATTGACGAAATAAGCTGATTTTTTCGTGAAATAATTCTTTCGGCTTAAAATAATGTCAAGAAATTCTGTAGATATCTTGGTAAAGCGTTGTGGTTCGAATATGAAGACATCCTATGTATAATGCAGCTATAAGTTCATTTAATAACCAGGAGAAGTAATTTGAAAAGCTTTACTTACACCACTGAAACCTACCAAATACTAAAAAGTGAAACTGCGCAATCTGACCAAGTTGAGGTCTACAGAATTATCAACATAAATTCTAATTACTCCTCCTGGTTTTCAAATGAAGTTATATCACAGTATAGAAACGAACCAGTAGTATAACTCTTATAAATTTCATTCATACTTTTGATGACCTTGAACGGATCGCTTTACGATTCATTTTACCATAGGCGTAGGTGGCATAAGTTTTAAAATGACTTGAACGTGTTAAATGTTTTTTCTTAAATATTGTAGAACAGTACACTGATGAGTGAATAAAACAATAGTCTTATACAAAATATTTATTGGTTTTCCCATATTACAGTTTTCATTTTGTTATGATTTTTAAAATTTTTATTGACAAATAATGTGTAATATAGTCGTACCCTGAAGAAAAGTTTTATTAAATATTTTATTGGAAAATCAACACAAGGATGCACAAACTCTGTTATTTGACTAATATTTATAGGTAACTCAACAATATTATCTTCCGTAGCAACTTTCTGAAAATTCATTTGGAATAATGTTTCTAATAATGAGATGTATTGTACAAAATTTTCATGTGGCATATTCAAGCTTCCAAAAGTATCCTTATTCGTATATTTTCATAAGCTCTAAGGTAACAGTATAAAGACGAATCGTCTAAATTCTGGCAGGCTTGTGAATACGTCTCACATACGCTGCATGTATGAATTTCCGAACATTTTCTAATTAAATAACCACAAAAGTAGCGAACAAAATTATTTTCCAATAAATCATTTGTCTGAAAGTCTTTAGGCATTGCAGTATTTTATGAAAGAAATATTGTTGGAATAGCCTTTTTTAAAAGAAGTTTTCTTTTATGAGGTTGCTTAATCATGTCTGGTTCAAAATGAGCACCACATAAACGATGACTACTATTGTATAGAGTTTATAGTTTTGGCATCAAGTCAGGCCTATCGCATGCTTCGAGCCAAACTTTAGCTCTGAAACAAAAACAACAAATTAAATCAATGCATGAAACTAAGGCTCATAAATGTAATGTGAAGATCAAATAATAAAGTATTATACTTTTCGTATGAAAATACAGTTTCTCACTCTCCTGAATCCTTGGGAAAACGGTAAATTTTCCATCTCAATTATAATTTTTATTGTTACATCCACAAATTACACACACACACTACTTGTTTTCTTCTTTTTAATGGTATCCATTGCAAAAAAATGCTTATAAACTAAGAAAATAATACCAAAACCCCGTAAAAATATAAGCTGTAATAAATAATATTATTCGCAAATTCACCACTGGCACTTTGGTTGGATCGCAGCACAGCACTGGCCGCCGGATGAGCAGGGTTGCCAACTTTATTATAATAAAAATAAGCATTGCTTGTGAAAATAATCGCCGAAATCGCCAGTAGTCATAGAGCGAGCAAAAAGCGCGCCGTAGGCAAAAATTTTGAAAATAGGCGATTTTTTTTTCGAATCGGTGATTTTTCTGAATGATAAAAATGACATATTTCAGTAATTTTGCTCTTATCATGCGATCTATATTTTTATGAAAATTTTTCTTGGTACTTACGTATTTTGACCTGAAAAACACGAATTTTGTAATATAATCGTGAAAATATCTCTAGTTTTCGAAATAATTGATGCCAAAGTTTGAAATTTCACCTTCTATGTATGGCAAGTTTTGGGCAAGTATTGTATCTTCTTAGATCCCAGGACATATTACATATCTACATTTATCATTGTTAATTATGATTTTTGTCTGAGAAAGGCATCATAAATATATTATTTTTCCGTAATTTTCCTATTATTTCATCAACTAGCCTACATAAACAACGGCCATTTTGATAACCTCTGTGCGAATCTTGAGCGAAAAAAGGTGCTCAAAATAGCCGGAGAGAATAACGAATATCGCCCAAAAAATGGCCCTCAGCCGAATTATAAATAGAACCGCCTCTCAAGAAAAATTATAGCCCAAATGGTGATTAATCGCCCGGGTTGGCAACCCTGCGGATGAGATACTCATCCGAACGACGTTGTAGGTCACAGAGAGCTCGACAGTGTAACGTCACGAGATAACATACTGGTTCGTTCCTAACTGTGGTTATATCTTAATACAAATTATTGAAGCCATGTTTACTATGCTCCCAGTCTAATTAGCTTAGAAATATAGCGAGATTAATGAAGCAAAATGCGGCTTATCCAAATAGATTGCGTCACTTGAAATTGTTGTATAATCATTAATTAAGATGTTACTTGTAATGAAACTTTAATATGACTTAATACATTTAACATGATTAAAGTTTCATTAACAAAAGGGAGCAGTTATGTTTGTACAGAGGATATCAAAAAGTAGTTACAAGTCGTCTTATACTATCAACAAAAATGCAAGGTCAGAGATAACTCTTGCATGCTATTTAGAGTAGATGAACAATTTTTAATATACAGAAAATTTGCACTTAACATTTTTTATGTAATGAAAAGTATTATCATCCGTCTGTGGGGCACTTTATTTCTGTCGTGACGTATATATACCCACTAACCATTTTTGTTGAAAAAAAATCTGTTTCCGTTCCTTTGAAACTAATCTTCTTTCTGCTGAAAGTTTATAATTGAAAATAAACTTGAATAGAAACAAAAGTTTTCTTTTTTTGGAACCTGTAAAGTTTGGCAGACATTTAAAACGTATGTCTCTGTGTATTTTTTTGTTTGTTTTGTATTCTATTGTGATCTAAGTATTACAATGATTTAAAGTCTATTGAATACATTTCGAACGCTATATTGAAATCATTCGTCCACGCCTCCTCGCACTCATATGTGACAGTCAGATTTTCTGATATCTCAAGTAAAAAGCGACATAAGTTGACTTGCAAAATCCTGAATTATACACAAGTATTGATAACGGGCGTAGGTATTATCAACTAGGTATACTTGCCGTAATAAATGTTGTGCGAACTTAAAGTTGTCGGCTCTTTGTACGACTATAATTCAATACGATACCGTCATAGTCCGCAATATAACTTAAAGGGGGTATACTTAGATAGCTGCATTAAAAATATCACGTCCACTATACAAACATGGCTCGGTCACTAACCGACAGCGATGATTTTAAATGCAGATATCTACAGGGTGTACCAATCTCACGACAAACTTCGGTATATGTGTTATTTTGAGAGATATCAAAAAATATTATTAACGAAAATAGTAGATGTGCTTTCATCTTTTTCGAGCAAATAAGACTTCCGACTTTGTTTTTCCCATCTAAAATTCATTTCTCTTAGAACTTTCCATAGTTTATCTCTCTTGATTGCAGGAAAGTCTTCTTTTACTGCCCCTAAAACTCTATCCAAAGTAGGGATCTCCTTATTGAAATAGAATGAATGCACCTTTCGTCTTATGATGGCCTTTTCGTCCTCATCGATCGGTATTGTTCGCCTTCCTGGAGATGGTTTTGGTGGCGTCACGGTTCCTGTCTTTTCTTCCCGCATCAGCCTGTAGATGGTTGCTTTTCCAATACCTGTCATCTTTGAACAAAGTTCCACTGTAGAATCGATACTTATTGCACTTTTTTGATATCTAAGTGCATTAAATACATTAAGCACAATAATCTTTTCACTAATGCTTAGCGCTGATTTCGCAGCTCGCTTAACTGGAATAAATCCTGAAAGACTCTCCATTTTCAAAAATTACCCAAATGTGTGTCTTAGAATACTCGCATTAGGTTTGATCGCTCTTAAAATGACTCACAGTTTTATACCAATAAGTAGAGGTACCTAACTACCTACCTACCTTTTTCGTAACAACCTGAAGTAACATTGTGTATTAATTGTTCCCGGAATTCTCGGCATAATTATTTTTACCTGTTATGACAATAATGATTACTATAAATAGGGTTCAAACCGGCACGTCAGGTAGGTGCGCCTATGGAATCGGCTGCTAAAAATGATTTATTACTATCAACCAATTTCAAATCGAGTATAGTGCCGCTAGATCGAACCACAGTCGATCCAACGCAGTATGGTGGTGTGTGAAATCATCAATTTGAAATACCAGAATTGCAACCAATTTGACCGGGACCAGTTTTCCGTCCCCTGTGGGATCTTTAAAAGATTTCCAACAATAAATCTGTGGTACAAATGCAATCACTGCTAATATTCATTTAATTGGTAAAACAATAATCACATTTCTAATCTTGATTAAGCGAATTCCATTACCGACCCTACAGTAATGAACGAAAACAGTGGATTTAGTGAGGGTTGAAAGCGGATAGCAGTGAACAAATTTAGCGGGATTTTCATCCCGACTTCTAGCTTAAATATTCTCGATAAATGTAAGCAGATAATTGAAGAGGGAAAATCGGGATATTATTTGTAAGTAGATGATAGATGCAACATTCTTTAAAAAACATGGATGGTCTTGAAGCCGTAAGGGGAGTAGGGTAGAAAAAGACCTGTGGAAAAATCATCAAAGCTTTAACTAGTTCAAAGTATCTCTCGGCATTGTCGTCTAATATCACTTTCTTATGGAAATATATGAAAGCGGGATATTCTTGGGATGCAATTTAGTTTATATAAAGGAACAGAAACTACATTGTTTGTTTTCAAAGTTATAAACACAGTTTAAAAGCTTAAATTTCAGTCACTGAATACTGTATAGTCTCTAAAAATAAGTCCAATATTTCATAGTATTAACAAAGGCTGTCCTTTAAAACAATGTAGTTGATTCATGACAGTAAAACTTTAATGCTTAGACTACTTGCTTAGAATGTTTCTGTCATCAATATATATATTTTAAATCCCCTGTCCATATTCTGACTTCAGTTTTACTTAAGAACTAAAGTTCCACTTACGGAAGTATTATTTAGAAGAAGAAACGGTACAATTGGCCCCAAGTACTGTCCCTTTCTTGCAGGCTAGATTTAATTCGAGTTTTCAATTATTACGGAGTTATGGCATCAATTGATTCGTCTGTTTGAGAACTTTCTAATACCATATTATATGAAATCTAAGTTTGCAGCCGATTTCAATCTTGTGATATCCTTAAAGGAAAACTTCTGTTAACATCAGGGTAATTTCATAAGCTGCTTCGTTTCAATATAAAGTTGGAAGTTTATATATATATTCAATAGATCGGAATTATGAAGTTTATTTCTGTACCATATAATAAATAATCTCTGTGCATGACTTTAATTCGAAGTTTTTAGTTTAACTACGTCTAAATAACCTGTTTGTGACTAACTGGTCTTGAAGAATGATGATTTATTAGTTTATAAGTTACAATTTGCATTTTTATAAATCTTTGATGTCGAATAAATTGACCAATCCAACTGAGACGCACGAAAGCTTTAACAACAAAATTCATCCATTCACGATATTGAAAAAAACAGCAACAGAGTGAAATTTGACTAATTTTTTCAGATAGCAGTAACAAAAATACCTCCCTATCCAAAATTGAGTTCAGTGTGCTGATTGCAACGCCACCCAAAACTGCATTTTCTAACTTTTACCTTTTGTGTTAATTCAAATTGTTGTTACAGGTGACCATATTTTCCTTTATCGAGGTAACTCCAGGTGTTTATGACTGCTGGGCAACTTTTGAACAGAGCTGGGGAGAAAGCACATACGTCATATGGTAAGCAGTACTACTTTTATTACACCATTACACTCATTGGGATGAAAGTAGACCTTTCCGAGAGAACACATATTTTGTATTTATTTTGCTTGGTTACTGTGTCACTATACAAAATAGGGGACAAGCAAAAATTTTGCTATTGGTGGGAATTGACGCTTTATCAGGTCTCCTAACACCTTGCATGCCTATTTTTTCAAAAAAATTTAAACTTTACTTTTAAAACGACTTTGAAAATCATAAAATTTGAAAGTCCGCCAAAACGCGCTTTACGACATAAAGATGGCTACCCAATGGTGTGACGTCATTTTTTTACGTTCTTATTCGTGTATCACGCTCTGAGTTCTTGTTTCGGAAAGCTTTAAAAGTGGATAAAGCCGAGAAAAAACTTTGTTTTCCAAGTATTGCATTGTTCCAGTGTGTAAATCAACGTCTATTAAAACTCCAGACAAAATATTTGCTACTTCACCTGGTTGCGCAAGCAAAAATACACTTAAGAGAAGGGCATTACTTTTGTTTGTGAAGACCATTTTAATGTAAGTACCTACTTTTATGCGTGTACTCTATTATGATAGGAACGTTTTACATCAGATGAATTCTAATTTATTCTGAAATTTCAATACCAAAGATAGTTGGATGGAAATATTGGGTACTGTTTAAAATCTTAATTTTGAGCATCGACACCTTCACCATTATATAGACAAGTACCTTCACCATTGTATATATTGATGCAGCTACCATTTTTCATCAGATTCTTATGCAGTGAATAATCGAGCAAAAATATAGTTTATATCAAAGATATGATGAGGAAGAGGAACAAGAAGAAAGACCAAGCAATAAAGGAAGACGAAAACATTCTATTTTATATGTATATAAATATTTATAACCAAAAGGAATAATGCAGCTTGAAAAGATAACAAAGCTACTGGAACAGATTTAATAGCAAGAAAATTATGTCTACCCAACAAAACAATCCAAAATCGGAGAATAAAGAGAATTTAAATATTTATCATTCTCGTAATGTATTGTCAAATAAAACTGAATCAACTCTGTCACTTCGTGAATAAATCTGCAAACTGGAATAATTGATTAGTCAGAAACGTGCTCTTCTTGTTTGTTTTAATTTATATAAGTCTTATTATATTAACATTGAGCACATATATGTACTTGAGACTATGTACAGCAGAATCCAGTATGGTAAATTTTAAGCAAGTATGAATATATATCATCTCCAAGCTGTTGAGTATGTACTAATTTGCATAGAGTGTCGATCCATTGCATGAAGTGGATTACTCCTGTTTCACTTTATTAAGTTTTGTCAGTGTGGGAGGCGGTCGTGGTTTCGTTTGATCTTATTTTTCTTTCCATATCATCAACTCCCCATGCGCTTATGCAGTCCTTGAGTTAGTTTTTTAAGAGATAACTTCTTTATCTTCGCGAAGCAATTTTTGAAAAAGGCAAAAGTGAAAAAATGCCCAATTTTAGTGAAAATATTTTAGTGTTACGATATTTATCACTTAAACTATAATAAACAATCAATTTTTAAGTTGAAAATTTATTAATTAAAGTATAATGATACATTTTAAGCAGAAAAATGACATTTTTTCAAAAAAATTTCAGTTTTTTGCAGGTAGTTTACGATCTGTGGAAAATATCAAAAAATTCTTGGAAAATAAGTTATAGGAAATCGAATTTTCTACAAAAAATGTCTCATGAAATTTTCTCATACAGTTGAAGGTTGCGTCGAAAAATAAGAAAAATGTAAGAATTTGAAATCAATGCAGCTTTAGCGGTAAATAACTTTTGAAAACATAAATATAACAAAAAACCTTGGAGGATCTTTTTTGTAGAGCGTTAAATTTCCTACAAGAATCTCTTATCTTATTTAGAAATATTTAGTTAAAAATCTATTTATTTAAGTATAATGATGCATTTTAAGCAGAAAAATAACATGTTTTCAAAAAAAATTTAGTTGTTTTGCAGGTAATTTACGATATGTAGAAAATATCCAAAACATTTTGGGGGATAAATTTTCTACAAAAAATGTGTCATGAAATTTCCTCTTTTATGGCCTCCGGATTTTTACTAATGTAGGCAAAAGAATGTAAATTGAAAATTTCATAGCTTCATTACAAAATGAAGTGTTGGAGAATGAATGTTGGTTGTTTTTGTAGTCTTCGTTTTGTATGAGAGTTTCCGGGCGCTCTGTATGTTAAAATCCATCCAGTTCCGTTCTGATTTGAAAATGTAAGCCCGACTAAAACGTCAATGTTTCTTTACGGGTATTTTATACTTCAATTATAATAAACAATCAATTTTTATGTTGAAAATCTATTTATTTAAGTATAATGGTAAATTTTAGGCAGAAAAATGATATTAGTTCAAAATTGTTTTAGTTTTTTGCAGGTAATTTTCGATCTGTGAAAAATATCAAAAAATTAAAAAAAAATAAATTATAGGAAATCGAATTTTTACAAAAAATGTCTCATGAAATTTTCTCATAAGTTGAAGATTGCATCGGAAAATGGGAAAAATGTTAAGATTTGGAATCAATCCAGCTTTAGCGTTAAATAACTTTTGAAAAAATAAATATAACAAAAAACCGTAGAGGACCTTTTTTGTAAAGCGTTAAATTTCCTACAAGAATCTCTTATCTTATTTAGAAATATTCAGTTAAAAATCTATTTATTTAAGTATAATGATACATTTTAAGCAGAAAAATGACATTTTTTCAAAAAAATTTCAGTTTTTTGCAGGTAGTTTACGATCTGTGGAAAATATCCAAAAATGCTTAGGAAATAAGTTATAGGAAATCAAATTTTCTACAAAAAATGTCTCATGAAATTTTCCCATACAGTTGAAGGTTGCGTCGAAAAATAAGAAAAATGTAAGAATTTGAAATCAATTCAGCTTTAGCGGTAAATAACTTTTGAAAAAATAAATATAACAAAAAACCGTAAAGGACCTTTTTTGTAGCTACCGTTGTCAAGAAAAAATGAGTAGAAATTAATTTTTATCCCTAACTGACACAACAGAAAAAATTTGACAACTAGACAATCAATTTAATTTTTTTTCAGGTACAGCGTATCCATATTCATCATCCCTCTGGTAGTTCTAGTTTACACATACAGCTGCATTTGCAAAGAAATCTGGCAATGTTCTGAGTCGAGCCTAAGACCACACAGCTCTTACAAAGCCACCAACAATAGAAGGACGCCATTTATCTCTAGAGCAAAAATAAACACAGTCAAACAAACCATAGCTGTTATTGTTATGTACATAATTTGCTCAACGCCTTTTATAGTCGCACAACTTTGGGCCACCATTGATCCTAATAATCCTTTTCTGGATGGTGAGTATATTTAATTTTGAATACTTGAATAATATTAAGATTCTGCAAATCGTGAATGTGTATTTGAAAACTTATATAGAGCTGTCTGCTAGCTTTGGGGAATTTAAATTTCTTACTGAGAGTTAGTGTATGTGTAGTATTATCATTAACTATTATCATATTGAACTGTCAATAACCCCAGTGGGTGTCGCAGTGTACAAGAAATAATGAGAGAGAACATGGTAGATGACTGGGAAAGCATAATATATTTCATGGAGATAATTATAATTCATGGTGCATTGCTATTTTTGAAATCGAAGGAAAAACGAACGGAAAAGGTACATTCGGTATAAAGTACGACACATTATACATAGGAATTGGCTTTCAAAACAAGCATTGCACGTTAATCAATCATTTTGCGTGTGATGTTTTGTGGTTAATACCCAGATTTATATTTCAGGATGAAATAGGTACATAACTCATTCTAGTGATCGGAAAAACGACGAGAAATTTTCAAAACTTTAAATTCAAGCTTGAAATCATGGAAAACAGACATAAAACTGATTTATTTCCAAAGCTGTAGAGCAAAAATGAACTGAAAAGAATAAAAACCGTATCGGGAAACTCATAAAAGAATAAGATGAGAAAAAGTTTCTAAAAAAAATGACTGACATCGGTTTCGACGCGAGAATGACACTAGTGAAGCATTAAATTCATATTTTATCCGGAATATTCTTCAACAATTCACACTGAGAAGCTGAATTTCTCTATTAGCGGTTAATATTTTTTTCTATTATCAATCTAGGTCAATAATGGACAAATTAAAATATAAAAACTTGTGCAACATAATTTTGTACACCCAGGAGATTGTCTTTAACATATTTTTTGCTTGAAATTACATATCAAGATAAAATTATTTGAATAAAATTGTCTAAACACCAGGTGAAGACATTTATAAGCCTCGCACCTTATTCCTCGGTCAATAATAATATTCTTCACTACCTTGGTGTATAATATTCTCTTTTCATTTTCTCCAAACGTGTTACCAGATAATATCGAAATGTTTTCTCTAGTGTAACGACAAACAAAGTGCTTTCATGTTAGTAGTCACTTGTGACATTGACATGTAGTTACCAAAGATATACAATAAACACGAAGGACAAGTATAATGGAAAATAGGGTATAGTAATATTGATGTAAGAAACAATAAGTGCTCTATTTTTGTTTCTACCCTTATTTTGTAGAATTTGTCAACTATGAATGATACAGTAAAAACCAGAACTCTATGGGTGAAATTCATAGTCGACACTTGAGGGTCTCTCATACTTCACTCATCCTTATTGTATGCAGAAACACTTAACAGGCGAAAAGTGAGGTTGAGTTTGAGTGTTACTTGAGTGGAATATGAGTACAGATTCCAGCTCCCTTGAGTGAAGATTTCTAGCCTATAAACCACGTTTGTACCTTACACTGTCATTATACGATTTCGAAATTAGTATGATTGATGATTTTATTGATTTTCTGAACTATATAGATGATGATATTGCTTACGGTTATCGTTCACCTATGTCAGTAATGTAGTAAAAAGCAAAACTATTGAATTAATTCATTTTTTAGACGAAACAATGCTCTCCGCTTGAATTGAACTCGTGTGCCAGTGACACCCATGCCCCTTTTCTTTCCAGCTATGCTAACACAGTCAGTTTTTTTTAATTTATATAAAAAAATATTTACGAACAAGCTCACTTAAGGCTAGTTTTTCGCTAAACGTACAGAGTTTCCTTTTGTTTTCTATTTTCCTAAGAAATAATGAGCTTCAATGAAATTATATCTACTATAAAGATTGAGAATAAGAATCTAAAATTATCTATTGAATAAGTAGCTTGAAAAATAAACTTACTCAGCAAATAAGAAATATATATGAACAGTAAAGAACTAAGCTGAGAAAAAAATACTTGCAAAACTGAACTGAACTGAACTGAAGACAAATTCGAATATGAATGCAATGCAACAGATGAACGTTAAAGGACGTTCATAAATCACAATAATGGTTAACCAAACGCAACCAAAAGTTCCTAATAATAACATTTATGCCAAACTTTCTCCACTCAAATTGAAGTATTACTTGAGTAATGACTCAGGATATGAAAAGTCGCCTCGAGCTAAACTCAAACAAGTTGATTTTGAGTATGAGTGACCCTCAAGTGTCGACTATGAATTTCACCCTATATATTTTATATAACCCTCACGTTAATATTAGAACAATAGCAGGTTTGGATTGATAATATGGAATTTTTTTTTTTTTTTTTTTTGGCTGAGGGACTATTGTCCATTTAGCCAGTAACTCTAGTATTAAATTTATTTTTTGATTATTGGGAAGGATAAAGGTAGACATTTCACACCCAGGGGTCTTTCAAGGTGACTAACTCACAAGTGAAGGTAGAATAATATGGAATAATTTCACTCATTTGATCATTTTATTGTCTTATGATTATGAGCTCATTAAGTTATATTTTCTGTTCTATTATTTGCTAACGATAACCATATTTCAAATCCATGTTTTTCTATATTTTAGAGATATTTTCATTCTTTGATGGCACTCATTTTGTTGTTTTTTCCTACCACTAAATATTTCGTCTCATGTTCCTTCCATTTCTAGTGTAAATAAAGAGAATTTATTGTTAAAAGGATATAATATATGAAAATATATTGCTTTTTACTTTAACAAGTTTATAAACATGTACTCGGTATATTCAAGGGATACGTGCGGCCATAACAGCTTCTTTTCCAGCCATCCCAAGCGTTAAAGCCTAATTCTGCTTGGATTGTTTGTGCACATTTCGCATCGTCTTGAATATCGTCATTTATGAGATCTAAAATATCCAAAAATGTTTATACACAGACAAAAGTATTTCTTTTGACTTACTTTCACATTTTATGTTGCACTTTCCGCCCTTTTGATCGTATTTGCACCAATCCTTGCTATTTATCTGAAATATCCAAAAAGAACATACTAAATCATATATTTTGTGTGGTACAAAAACTTACTTGGAAAAGTCCTAGGGCTTTTCCTCCGTTGGCCTTGTTTACTTGTTTCGATGTATCTTTACCGCTTTCACTTTCAATCATGCAAACCCCTGAAACACAAAACAGCTTTTATGGAACAAATAACGTGCCATTTCCCAGGGATCTTGAAATGTCAAACAAAGTTTTTGTGTAAATGAAATAGATAAATAGAAGGAGTATTTGATTTTTCTATAGCTTGGAGATACTTCTCTATCAAAATGATCGATGCGTCGTAAACAAGTACTAGAAAATATTGGATTTCCAATTGAACTTTTTTTTTCTCCTTCAAAAGAATGTTTCTGTTGTTTGCTTTGAGCTGCACAAAATTTAATTAGAGAGGATAAAGGAAATTAATTTGAAAAGCTGTATGAGGATTTAATCTAGTCGAGCAAAAATCTGGAAAAACCTTTTAGTGAGTGTTGGAGTGAATTAAAAAAAAACATATAAAAACTACAAACTTTCGTGACAGTGAAAAGGAAAAGAAGGATTTTGTACTCCTTTAAATACTGAGTGCAGCAAATTTGAATTTTCTTTTGCTTGAATAAGTCATTACACAAGCGTAGCCAAGTTGTAGTATATCGGGGGAGGGGTTCAAGAAAATAAAACGACTAAATGTACAAAAAATATAATATGAAAATATTTAAACAAATAATAAACAATAGACTTAAACCGATACTAGAACCACATTTATCAGAAGCACAAAGCGGGCTTAGACCTGGAAGGAGCACTCAGGATCATATTTTCACGCAAAGATTTAGGGGTAGAACCTATAGTACAATTTATAGAACAGAGACAATTAAGTTGGTGGGGACATATACAACGAATGAATAATAACAGACAAGTGAAACGTGTATACGAAGCGAAATAGCAGATTTAAAGGAAGCGAGGCAGACCAAGACAGACATGGAATACAGTGATGTGTGACATATTACAACGTAGAAGCACGACATGGAGAGAAGCATCAACTTTAGCAAAAGATAGATAAGCAGGGAAAAAATTTGTTTATGGAATCTAAAATGTAAATCCGACACCTATATGGTATAAGGATACACTGATTATATTATATATATGTACAAAAAATAACCCTTATATTGGAGGGTTTTTGAATAAATTACACAAAAGCGAAGCACTACAAGCTGAAAATTCTCTAAGAATGTCCTTTACGTATATAAAGCAGTTGCACACTTCATGCAATTCAGATTATATAGAATGTCACAATAGAATCTATTAATAGAACACTCCAGTAGTATATTTCTGAAATAAAAATGTTCATTCTTATTAGTTTTGGAAGCCAGTAGAGCCGCTGAGGAACAATAATGATGGTCGACATAAATTTCACTTACAGTCATAGCTGGATTGTTTATTACGAAAAGGTCAACACATTGTATCTTATTAAAGGCAAAATTTATGACACACAACTAAATTTCACATCACCTAAGAAACACTCTGTAGGTATATTACATAGAGATTTCCATTATTTATATTTTTGTATATAATATATTTTTTTTAAACACTATCAGTAAAATATTTATATAAAGTAAACATACAATGTCCTACCAGTGATCGGCTGAACCCAAGATTTACCAATTCTTTGACTAACCCACACTTGGTGTAAACTTTTCCATCTATTTCCGCAATCGACACTGACCCAATAATGAATAAACAAAACAGCGAGACCTTCATGGTCGAACGTATAACATTCATGGAACTGATACGACACGAAATAAAATTCAGTTAATTATGAACTAGAACTTTTTTTTAAAGTATCTTTTATAACTCCTTTTGTTTATTCAAATCAAATTAAATATATGTTCAATTTAATCGATTGATAAAATATTTGTTAATTAAGAATTAATAAGAAGATTTTTGTTTGATTTGTTATTTGTAGGCCTTGAATGTGTTGAACGACATGTAGTTAATAACCGTGTGCAATAACTAAATTAATAATTTAGGTACTGTTTACGACAACTCATTATTTGGACGCGCATGAATGTTATTCAATGAAAATATACATTAAGCATCCAATTTTAACGTTCAGACAATAAAGGTAGCGAAATAATGTAAACACTGACTATATTTGAACTAAGTCGCAATTAAAAGTACATAATTATGTCCAGAAGATGATCTGGGCAGATAATTATCATCCCATGTCCAGGAAAAAGTCATCCCCAGAAAACTGACATACTAAGCTTAGATATACACGGTGGCATCTGCTCATGTTCTACGCTAATGGATGAATAAATTAATCCCTTTTAAACATTTCACGTACGCCTATGGTAAATGATTCATAACCGGAAAAATCTTCTTCAAGATGAAGATATTCCATTGTCTGCAGCAAGAAAAACATATTTTCCCAGTGAATAATAAAATAGCTTTTGGAATGAAACATAATTTGTAACGCCAATGGTATCTGTATCTGTAGAGTAGGGGGGGTGAGTGTAGGCTCACAGCACTTATGCCACATATGACCCGTTGTACATCCTCCCGAGGTCATCGTCCATCCTGTCCTTCCCAGGAAGATGGAGAGGAGAGGTCACTAGGATACATCTCCTTTATATCGGCAGGTATAGGCCAAGACTTTTTTTTTTTTTTTCCTTCGGAGCCGTTCTTTCGCCGGTACCACCTCAGCCTCCTGGGCTTATTGTGGATTAGGCCAAGACTTACCGAACACACACTCTTTTATCGACGATAATTCCGAACACTTGCATAAGATATGCCTGACAGTCTCCTCTTCCTGTTCACACATCCTGCATAGAGGTGTATCCACTAGCCCCATAATATGGAGATGTTTCCTTAGTTGACAGTGGCCAGTCAGAAATCCTACTGTTAAACGTGGGTTTTTCCTGGTCATCGAAAAAAATGTTTTCGGTAGCAGCTTCCCAGGGTGATCCTGGCAAGACTGCATCCTTTGATTCCATCCCATCTCTTAAGGGATTGAGTATGGGTGTAATGTTTGGCTAGTTCCATTCGTTAGGTCGTAGATGTCACTGGGTCCTTTTCTGGCTAAAGAATCGGCAATACGATTACCTTTACTCCTGTCATGCCCTTTAACCCTTCTCAGGATAATATTGCCACGCCAATGGCATGAAACGGTCGTTACGAGACCAATTTTGATTTCTGCGCAAGACAGTTAGCTAACTTCACGTGGCCTTTTTTGTGTCAAACGGCATTTAGTAAGTACCTTTGCCGTTCTATAGCGCCAATTTTGACACCTTATGAAAAATCAATAATAACTAGTACAGCAAATTGAAGGAAGTATTGAATTGTAAATTTGGACCCCTTGACCTTGTTTCAATGCCACCATAACTAATCTGTTTACAACGTAAAATATTATATGGTAAAATGTGTACAGAGAATATTAACCAAACATTTGTTGGTGTTTGTTAGGAACAATTATGTACAAATATTAATTAAAATACAGTGGTAGGTGATTAATGCAACAATTTGAGAGTTGTTTGAAGCTGTAGGGTTTCTTTTGGAATATATTATAATGTGTTTACTGTCGAATTTAAGACATTTTGAGCCGTTAACGTAACCTACCTTGTTTGAATGCTTCAGTATATAATACGCGATTCAATCCGATAAATCTCACATATTATGGTATCATACCATTTATTTATTTTCTCTTGACGGCATTTTGAAAGAAAATGATTCACATTTTTTTTCTGTTTCTTCTTAGCGGACTAGAACGATGAAGTTATATTGGATGTTTCCTTTGTGGTCAAATTTCATTATCTTTTTATCAGTTATGTATTCTTGGAAAGCATTTTCTTAAAATATATTGCGATTTAGAAAATATGGTTACTGTAATACGAGGTAGCTAAATCTGGAGAATACACTGAATGGATTTAGCAATTCATAAAGTTTATTTACGACAATTTAATCATGTATAAAAAATCGCATATGCCACAGTGCAATTGTCACTTTGACAGCGGCAAAAGTTAGATTTAACTTTTACAGCGATAATTTTTTTCACTTGTCAAAATCTGACATTTCGGTGGTTTCAACCAATAGCAATACATTATTCTAGCCAATCATTCGGTATTATACTGATAATTCTGCTTCCTCATCGATAATTCTTTGTTTACATTGAAACGTCAAAATTTTACTTTACATTCGTCATTATTGACAACTGAAAGTGCTTCGAAGTTTATTGAAAAATGAACACAAACCGATTCAATGCCATCACCCAAGAGAATATTGAACATTCAATACATTTAAATACATTTTAAATTGTTAAAAAAAAATAATCTTCCCAAATACAACTCGCTCTTCGAATTTTATCACATAATTTTTTTTTATCACTCGATCTTGTTTATTTGAGGCAAAAACATTCAAACAAACCGAATTTAGATAAAATCCCTCGTCCTGACGGACTCGTGATTTTATCAATCGGTTTATTTTCATATTTTTGCCAAATAAACACGTTTTCATGGAAAAGAAAAAATTATCGATAGAATTTGAAGCACTCGTGGTATTGAATGAATGAATGTTTATTGATACAAGTAACATACAGTAAATACAACACAATATAATACAATAAACATTAAAGAACCCACAGAAGATGTTGAGAGCCTCAACAACTTGTACGTGGTATCAGAAAATTACATATCTACAATAAAAAATAAATTTAATACAATACGCACATTATTCTATCACCTAAGGTGTGTTTAAATATAAGAACAATCAAAATACAATTAAAATATCGAAAAGTTGAAACTTTGATATGTTGAAAGATACCAGAAAACAATAAAAATAAAATAAAGGTAAATTTGTATTGAAGAAAAAAGACAGTATCATTCAATTATAATTCACCAAAACTTATTACAGCAATCCAACCAAAAGATGTGTGCTTTTGTGCAGTTTTGTTTGTGATTATTATCATTACCATTATTGGATCTCAATCAACTCACGAGTCTCTTTCCTAGATTTACTTTTGATATGTGTTATAAGCCTCTTTTTAAATTTTCTTATAGTATTCTCACTTTTTACATCTTCTGGTAGGCTGTTATAAAACTTTATTCCCAGGTATGAACAACTCCTTTGTCCGATATTTTTTTTCATAGCAGGTGCAACATATTTTTGCCTATTTCTTGTTTCATAAGTATGGATGTTTTTTTGTAGTTTGTATTTGTTCGAGTATTGCCATATGTTGACCTGCATATAAAATAACTGTCGAATGTCAAGTAACTTTGTTTCGGAAAACAGTAGATCCGTGGGATATCTACGATGTTTGTTCAAGAGGATTCTTACAAATTGATTTTGGGACACTTGTAACATATTACAATATGTTTTTGAAACACCACCCCAACCCATGATACCATATCTCAAATGTGATTCAACAAGACTCTGATACACTATGATTTTTTCTCTTGGATTCAGATATTCTACTATTTTTTTATATCTATACAGTATGCATCTTAGTTTTTGTATCAGATAGTCCACATGGATATTCCATTTTAAACAACAATCCAACATAATTCCTAAATATTTTATTTTATTTGTGGGCCTTAAAGCGAATGAATTCTGAATGATTATATCATAGTCCGGAACTGAAGCTTCAAAACTACTGAATGGTAAGTAAAATGTCTTTTTAAAATTGATTGATAAAAGTCTATTATCTAGCCAGGATTTTATTTTTGTGAAATCATTTTCAATTTTCAGTTTCAGGTTATACCAATTTGTGTCTTTGTATATTACCACCGTATCATCGGCAAAGCTGATTATTTGGCCATCCTTCTCCAGTAAAAATAGATTATTTAAATAAATAGTAAATAGCAAGGGACCCAACACAGTTCCCTGAGGAACCCCACATGTTATTTTTTGTGTTTTGCTTAATTTATTATCTATTTTAACTTGTTGTTTTCGATTTTCTAAATAACTTTTGAATAAAGAATAAATAAATAAATAAATTACCTTTGATAAATTAACTCCAATGTTAAAATGTCATATACCTGGAAATTTTATTGTCACTTTGACATCGATAAAAAAGGTGCATCCTTTTTTATCGCGATAAAAACTTCTCTTCCTCAATATCTAGTAAGCGGACGTCACTTTTACACAATGACAATGAGTCGCAAGTTTGGTTACTTATAATTTCAACATTCTGTCGTTAATTTATCTTGCTAAAAAACACTCGAGCTTTTCTTTTATCAGATAAATTTCTCTTTAATTCAAAGTTTTGCCAATCACTAAATTTGCTCGAAAAACTGACATTAGATAAAGTCGCTCCACCTTCGGTGTCGCGATTTTATCATGTCAGTTTTTCTCGTGAAATTAGTGATTGGCAAAACTGTTTCGTTGCAAAGAGAAATTTATCCGATAAATTGATAAATTAACTTCAATGTTAAAATGTCATATACCTGGAAAGGTTATTGTTACTTTGACATCGATAAAAAAGGTGCATCCTTTTTTATCGGATAAAAACTTCTCTTCCTCAATATCTAGTAAGCGGACGTCGTCACTTTTACACAATGACAATGAGTCGCAAGTTTGGTTACTTATAATTTCACAGCAATTAAATGTTGGCAAAACTGTCAATTAGTTCCAATATATTGGATAAAAGCAGTCTCCAAACACTATTGTACAACTCAATATCAACTTAAATTCATACTAATACTCATAAATAACCTTTCTAATACTGAAAATCATTATTTTTTAAACGTGGCTTTTTAATTTGACACATTTCCGTATATTAAGGTTATCTATGTTGACACAAGAATTGATGACTAATATGTCACTAATGTGGCTTCTCAATATGGCGACTTCCGTCGAAAGTTGGTTAAATCACTACCACGCTTACCTTCCCTCCTCTCTCTTCTACCTCCATGATTGAGCCTATCAGCTTCCAGTGCAGGAGGAAAAGAAACTTTACTCTACAGTAAATACTGATCAGCATATTTCATAAATTTAAAATATTTTTCTAGTCTTAATTGGGGCATTCAGAAATAAAGAGTTATTCTACAACTTTAAAACCTTCGGAACTTTTACAAGGCCGCTCACACTAAAACTTCTTCAACGGTAATACATTTATCCAAACTGAAAAAAGTTGATGTACTTTAAATTCAGATGCCGTGGTATGTGTTCTAGTTAAAAAGTTTCATTGTGTCTATAATATATGTTTCAGTCACTTCCTAAATCAGTAGAGAGTTGTTTTTCCAACTCTATAGTGAGGAATAACTTTAAAAACTATCATATTATTAGAGGTTCTTACAAGAAAAAACTGTCTGTTATGAAAAAAAATAACTCGCATCTTCCTTGAAGAGAGAAATCATATAGGGTAGGATGGGGTGTTAAAATATGATGTTTTGTATCCTGTATATCCTTTCTGGGGGCCTGAACACTTTTACGGAATCAGCCACAATCTTATATATTGGAAGAAATAGGTAAGGCCGAGAAAAAGAGAAGATCTTACCCTTGCAAAGATCTAGTAGGGCTTATACAACCAAAGACTCTTCTGGGTGGCTACAACCTGTTGCGATCAAATGAATGCATAAGTCAAAGTAAAACTGCGCTAAAAGTTTTAACAGGGATCCTAACGGGACATTGTCGCCTGAATGGGCACCTGAAAAAGCTCAAAATAGTGGAGGAAGAAGAATGCAGATTTTGTGGCATGAAAGAAGAAACCTCCATCCACATACTTTCCAACTGCACAGCACTCCAGAATCCTAGAGTACAGCACCTGGGAGATTACTGGATAGAAGATTTCAGGTCTCAGTGATCGTCACACCAAATACATACGTACATCCTGTAGGATATATTATCAAAAAAAAAGAAAAATTTAAATCAAAAATTGATTTTTTCTTGCTAATGTCAATTCAGCCAATAATATATTCATGCATTACTTTAAGGAGACACTGTTGAATAGTATGTAAATGAAGTTGAAGTATTACCTACCAATTACGACACAACAATAACCAGACAAAGCTCTCTAGACCGTGGTAGACAGACTAATGTCTATATTTTCCTGTGGTTGTTCGCTTAAATTTGCGACAATCGATATTACTACAATAATTTTATAATCCGTCACGTCACACCATCCATGTTTCTCGTTATTTATCGAATATAATTATTATTACAGAAGCTTCAGACTTCAATTTCACACTACATCAATCATATTTTTTTCAATTGGTTTGAGGTAGATTTACATACAACTCGAAAATCCCCTTTGTCATCCCTAATTCTGAATAGGTGTAGGTACTTTATATACAATAACCATTAAATTGCTGCTTTTTCATGTTGAATATATTATAATTTATTATTAAAGGGTTACATTATTGTAATGGGACTTTTCAGGTTCATTTTCGTTGAGATCTCTATTTTTTTTTAAATATAAATAGAGCCCATGATGTACCTTATACGCTAATAATATTTCTCCTTTTTCAAGGTCCTGTATTTACGATTCTGATGCTTTTATATAGCCTCAACAGCTGCGTCAACCCTTGGATATACTTGGCATTTAATAGAGAGCTACCTAGACTTCTACTCAAACATTATACTAAGGCTCAAAAAAACTACAGAGCAGCGACCGGAGGTAAGATCTATTCCATTATTTTTCATATGATATTGCCTGGGCTAGAAAAACCAATAAAAATATTATTCCACGTTAAGAAAATGAAATTTGATAACAATTTAATTGTTTCAATCCTCACAATGTGGAGTACATGATAAGAGGAATTCTGAGCTGAAATTTCAGACACAAACAATCTCAAATCTGTAATTGATTCATATTGAATCTTCAGCAACAAGTGCTTTAGGGGAGGGAGTACGCCACTTGTGCTCTTCTCAGAAAAAAATCCTGGATCCTTCCTTGACCAGCGATACCCTGTTTTTCTTCTTTTATTATCTTTGAAACACGTGAAGTATGAAGTAGGTAGTGTTCCGCTTTTATTTTAAAATATGGTAAACAGGAGGAACTATTTGAAAATACTTGTATTTTGTTTGTCAACATATTATAGCTCTAAACTACAGGTCCAACAACAATGTACATACGCAGCTTCTACAGCTTTAAAAATCAATTTCACCGAACGCTCTAAGACGTTTATTGTTTGGTAGTTAGACCTTTTACAGTCTTCTGCTATATTTGGGTGATATTATGTCGAAATAACTTAGTTTGTTCCATTTATTGATTAATACATGAGAATTATTAGTTCCTTTGAAGGCTTGCCATTACGAACAGCTAAGAACAGTAGAAACGTGACAATTATTCTCATTATAGGTTTCTACCGCCATTTTAGATTATATAAATAGTTCACCACCATTAACGATGTCACATATTAATCAGAAGCAAGTTTAGCTAAACTTAATACTAGTGAAAATGAGAAAAGTATAGGTGATGTTAGGGGAGTCCTACAGAAAGTTGCTAATACTTAGGATTTCTCATTTTTCTCCTAAAATATTCGGCTTAAGACTTTGTGAATTAAGTTTTGCCAATTATTAATAATTATATAGCCACCTTATTATGTTGACCTTAACGTTAGGTAAACGAAGCACAATAATATGCTACATCTAGTTATCACTACTAGTTAGGCATTTCACAATACAGCTACATATTCGTCAATTTTGCTGTGAATGGCATTATACCTGATAAAAATTGTCTATTTTATATACACGAGTATAGTAGTGGATGAAAAAATATCTAATATCCACCTATGTATCCTTTCTCATGTGTTACTTCAGTTTCTTTTATGTTTGTTTTAGGACAAAGCCCTAGCAACTCTTCCGGCGAGGTCCAAACGACTTCGGTACGTCCATTTTCGAAATGGTCCCGTTATAACAACACTAACAGCGAGAAGGTCGCTAAGTTCCCCGGTATGTATTTAAGTGAACATTTCTTCAGACGATTTGGACAATTTTTGTGTAGGAGTAAATGGGTTTGATTGAATAATTGGTTCGGCACCATCAGTCAGAGACTGTATCTGTGGAGTAGGGAGGGTGAGTGTAAGCTCACAGCACTTTTAGACCACATGTGACCCATTGTACATCCTCCCTAGGAGTTGTTCTCCTAGGTCATCGTCCATCCTGTCCTTCCCAGGAAGGTGGACAGGTCACACTAGGAGACATCTCCTTTATATCGGCTGTAGGCCAAGAAGTGGCTGAGGAATCAGCACCTCGCTCATTGGAATGCTCTGCAGGGTCCTAGACAATCCAAACTTTTACTGAAGGGATGGACTGATGGACACGCCAGGGCAGCCACTGAACTACCAAGGAGTAGGCTAAGGAAGATAGCAGGACTCCTAACAGGGCACTGCTGTATGAGGAAACACCTCCACAACTTAGGAGTAGAGGAAAGTTCCCTATGTAGGGGTTGCGGCATGACTGACGAAACGTCAGTCCATGTTCTCTTAGAGTGTCCACACTGGGCTGTACTACGCAGGCGAATCTTCGGAGTCTCTGTTATGGCCCCTGGAGACACAAGCAGACATCCATTGAAAAAGGTTGAGGCCTTTATTGAAGGGCTCGGTTTCATGGATGACTAGGTAGCAGGAATGGCACAATGGGCCCGCCAGTGGCCTTAGTGTCGGAACCTTGGCTTGAGTTGTCCAGGACAAGGCTCGCCTGCACATTTAGTAGTAGTAGTAGGCCAAGACACACCGAACACACTCTCCTATTGACGATAACTCCGGACACTCGCATAAAACATGCCTGACAGTTTCATCTTCCTGTTCACACATCCTGAAAAGAGGTGTGTCCACTAGCCTCATAGTATGGAGGTGTTTCTTTAGTTGACAGTGGCCAGTCAGAAATCCTACTGTTGAACGTAGGTTTTTTCTGGTCATCACCAAATATTTCTTCGGCGCCAGATGTCCAGGGTGATTCTGGCAAGACTGCATCCTTCGATTAAGGGATTGATCATGGGTGTAACGCTTCGCTAGTTCCGCAATTGTCGAAGTCGTTAGGCCGTAGGTGTCACAGGGTCCTGAAATATTTAGTCCAGCCGCTTCCCTGGCTGAAGAATCGGCAATACCTTTATTCCTGTCGTGCCCTTTACCCACCTCAGGATAATATTGTTATCTGCCGAAGCGTTGTCTGTTCAAGGTAAATAGGGCTTGTCTACTATCAGTGAAGATTGTTATGTTTTTGCCAGAAATTCCTTTTCTGGTTAGTTCTTTTGTGTCAGTCAGAGACTTAGAGTCCTTTAAGGTTTTTGTGCTTTTGGATAAGCCATTTATGTGAAGAGAGCAGAGGCTTTTATCAGGCACAACAATATTTCCTTCTTGGAGAAATCCTCCCTTGAAAGCTCTAGTTCTAGGAGTCTATATATTCAATGATATAGAATTCAATTCAATTCAATAGAAGATAATGTGAGAGGCTGTTTCCTCCTCCTCTATGCAGTACCGACCCTATATATGCCGATTATATGGATGTCCTTCCTTAGGGTGCAGTGACCGGTAATCCTGTCACTCTCCTTATCTTGCCCTTGCTGAGGTCAGCGTCTCCCAGGGTTTCTTGACCAGGGAGTTTGCTGTGTTCCTGTTTCGGCACGTTTCTCCAGTACTACAGGTTTGGATCCACTTAGCTTTGCTAGGGTATCTGCCTTTTAGTTTCCCACAACACTTTCGTGCCCGGGACCCACTTAAGAGTTACTCTATTATGGTTAACATTTAACGTTTATTTTTATATATTTGATACATTGTCAATGATGATTAATTGTTTTAAGGTCGCTCCCCAAATCACCGTCCCTACTACGCCCAGTACGCCGCCCAACAGTGGATAGTGACGACGACCACCTGAAATAAGGCGAATGATCGAGGTCTATTCCGTCAACCGAAATGCTTGAGATGGTTTCGGAGTTTAACAGCCAACGAAGAAACGATTGGAATTAAATCGGAAGTTGACGATAACATTTCAGGATCTTCGTTAGTTGAATTGAGCGAATTGAATACTGAATGTACCGATTTGGAGATTGTCGTTGAAACTGTGATTTGAAATTAATGTTTTTTTTGTGATACAAAAATACCTAATTATTAACTTGTTGTTTCCCATGGAAACTGTTATTTTTATTGTAATTATTAACTACTATGTAGAATATATATATATCAATAAAATGGTTGTTATATATTAGGATAATAAATATAAAGGGGAGAAGTGGAGAAGGGTGGTATATGATGAAAAACTGATATTTTTTAAAGTGTGTTATATAATGTACAGGATTTGAAGAAAAAAACACTTTTTAACTGAGATATTCGTTACCAATACTTTCCTGAAGTAGATTTTAATCAGCTTCTAGTGTATTCAAAACTTTTAAATTTCAACATCTCTCAGCTAAAAAGTATTATGGAAGATATAAAGATTGTTAAAAATATGAAGACTTTCAAAATGGTCACTGATATTTTTCCAAATAAGTAATTATTCTATTTATTATTTCTTTATAAATATGAAAATTGTGTGATTATGCAAAGTGTACGTTTACTTGAGAAATATTTTAATGTAACTCGATCTGCTCAATTTTTTTCAATAAACCATTGGAAAAATGAATTTTGAAGTTTTTTCAGTAGTACCCTCTATACTCTACCTTACGCCCTCTATATAGATTTTCTTAAAATTAATTTCGCGTGCACATTGGAGAGCGATTGCCTTTCTCTTCTTAAGGATCTTCTCCATTAACGCGCATTACTTCAAATTCTCATTACTTTTTTTGTAGATTTCATCAATGAAGATTGTTAACAACATAATTACCATTTATTCAACAACTATATATACAATTTCTGGGCATCAATGGACAAAAATACAAAATATATTTATAATTTTACAAAGCCGGCTTACACGCCGTGACCGTCATTTTTCACCTTTTTTTTCTTCTGTCAGTGTCAAATCACGAATTACCACGTTTTTCCGTCGAGATTTGGAGAGGAAGCGCGCCGATCGCGGCGTCAATAAGCGTCAATTCTCCGCTGACGGAAATAAAATAAAATTAAACGCGTAGGTTTAAAATCCGACCACACATAATATATAAGGATACATTTATCTATTTTCTGATAAGATTATTCTATATTTAAAGCATATATAGTCAGAATAGCCTAATATATCAGTTTAGTTTACGAAATTTTTTAAAATCCATAAGAATATTCTATACCTTACCTTTCTGTTGATTGATAAATAATTTGTTAGATATTTGTAGTTGGTTGAAAGTTGTCAATGGAATTTTCGAAAGCATGGACATAAAATATGGACGAAATTCTATGGGTCCAGGTAATAATAATTATTAAATTATTTGAGAATTTGTATGTAGGTATATTTTGCATTCAAGTTTACAAAGAGGTTTTAATAATGTATGTAGGTACCCACCCTAGTTTTCTTATAAAGTTTAATATGTTCCAAGAAATGAATTGAGAAATTTTTCTACGATTTCACCATGATTAGTTAGATTGCTTTATCTTTATCTCCTTTAAGTTCACAAAGAGATTTTTGATAATGTATGTAGGTACCTACCTATAGGCGTGCGCAGACTATTTTATTAGGGGGGGCCAAATATCAAATCGGAATCTTTTGATGAAAAAACAAAAAGCCGTGCCCATTTGCTTTTGCATATTGGCGCCCTACAATTTCTCGCAATTCATTTTACGAATAAAAATCTGCTTCCTCGTATCATTGAAAGCACGTTAAAATTTAAAAATTATAGAATGTTTTTAATAGATTGATATTTTGAGCAATTGGGGTGGTCCGATTAGGATGTATATACCTACCCTAGTTCACTTATAAAGTTCAATATATTTGTTTAAAAAAATGAATTGATAAATATTTCTATGATTTCACCATGGATTAGTTAGATTGCTTCATCTTTATCTAAATATCAGTAAGTACTTCTATAATCGGTATTAAATGCGTAGATTAGTCAACTTTATTTTTGTACAATACATTCCAAAATCTTGAATTTTCTTTTGCTCAAGTTTTACTGAAGAATTGCCCTTGTTCTATCAAGTCGGGCTCCAGTTTTAGAGAGCTCATATATAGGTAGGTAGGTACTCATCGTATTTATAAAAAAGAATCAATGCAGAATATTTTTGATCATATTTTTTGTGTAGAGGAAAGTCACCAAATATGGAATACCATTTTGTTTTTGGGATATAAAAAAAACTTCATATAAATTGAATCAGTTTAATGTTTTTACTAATCAGTCATACATTTATATGTTGTAATTAACAGCCTTTAATTAAATATATAAGTTATCAAATTAAAATCTAACACAAAAAACAAAATCACAAATGAGTAACCAAATATGGAATGGGTATCCATATATGGAATAAAAGCATAAACCAACATAACAATAACAAAAATGGACATTAATATCTTTGAGATCAATTAAATAAATATAATATATTGTGATAAATGAAAGAAGTTACATAATTACTTGCAAAAGTCACAGATCCAAGTATCAAACTTTGGACCAGCACAATCATAATGTGCTCAGAGCCCACACATCAAGCATTTAATTTAATATTCCATAATTAGACACCGACGACTGTCCATATTTGGATTTTTATACTAGTTCAAACTCTTCTAAATATTTTTTAAGGTCACAATATTTTAATGACAAAAGATCACAAAATGGTGAAATAAACATAATACCGATATACTAGATAGTATAACACTTACGTAAACAAACAACAGCTGGTAATACTCGTTTGTCCATGACCACCTAATAATAAGTCAATATTTTACCTCCTAACTAAAGGTATATGGTACCCATATATCAACTGTCGTGAATTATGGTTCATAACTCACGACTAGAGATGGGGGTACAACATGAAATAAACTATTAAATCTGTGTATTTTGTTCAGGAAATTTGTTTGTGACATATATCGTAGGTATCTATAAAATATTGTAATTTTTAGTATTGATACTTTTCACAACGATATTTTCTAATATTAAGTATTTTAAAACAATATATTTATAACGGTACGTTGTATTGATACTTTCTACAGTATCGCCCATCTCTATATATGTCAAATTATTTGAAGTAGCTGCCACAACATTTTGAGGTTAGTAATATATGCCAAATCGCTACTGACTTTTATTTATTAATAAATAAATTAAGTGTCGTGGACCAAGTATAGTATTCTACTCGCAATTTGGGATAGCCCTAATTCACTTGGATGACTTGCGCCCCTCGCCTGCGGCTCGTGACGCAAACGTCACCCATCGTGAATTATGGCTATCATAAATTGCTCGTTTAATAATATACTATTATTACTTCACCTTTAAAATTTTCTGCACAACAAAACAAAACACGCCTGCCACACGTGAAGCATTCGCGCAACTGACTCGATGGTGTGGGTCATGTGTGGGTGCGATAGTAAAGTAAAATAACGCACCACAACTATTCGACGTCATTATCACGTCAATTTTTGGTCATCTGAACGTTTTAGACCAGTAGTCACCAATTATTGACTTGCTAGCTGGGTTAGTAGACCGAATGAAACAGAAAATGGTCGAGTGTTGCGTTTCACACTTATAGTCTTAGAGAAATGAAGGCATTCCATATTTGGTGAATTTCCTCTATATGTTTAGTTGCCTTTTTTTGTGTAGTCTCAGTTCGCGAAAAGTCTATTCGAGCCATACGATTTACACAAGTACGACAAGGAAAATATGAGCAAAACTACTTGAAAGAGTAGTCAGCGTTGGGCGTGTTTCAAGTTCCAGATACCAATCTGATATGAAAGCAGCGTTACAAGTTTAAAATGTTTGGTACTTTCTAAGAAATAATTATCTTATTTTGCATTCAACTTTTAATACGTATTTATTGGGAGAAATTCGAGATTGGTGATTATATTGAGTTTTGAAAAATAAGTGAGATCAACACAGATAAGAATAAAATAATATATAGTTCAAGTAAATAAATGGAAAAATTACAATCTGCAATAAATAAAACCTATACACTGCTTCCGATTTAACAATTATTGGTATTTAACAATGTTGTTGACAAAAATTGGGAATGAATTTTACAAATAAATACATTTGGCAACACACAATTATTCATCTCTCTCTGTATATCAAGTATTTTTCCCATATTTTCCTTGTCGCATTTTGTAAATCGCATATCTCGAATATACTTTTCGCAATATGTATGTTCAGCCAAACTATTCGTTTATTAAATGAAAATCATACAATGGGCCATTAACTGATAATTTGATGTAAATCAATATAATAAAAAAACGCACAATCAAACAGAGAGATAAATTCAATTACCTTTCTAATTCTAGGTACAACTATTTACCTGTGGCGTTATAGACTTCCTTGTAGTGTTGGTCATATCTCAATGCAAATTGGTGAAAGTTACTACAGTTTTTGGCCAGAAAGTATTCAAATGAGTCTCTTCAAGCCAGGTAAGTAATAATACCTCAAACCCTATAAGTGGATGTTATCTTCAGGAGTCTGTAGCTCCACGTCGAGTTAAATCTTAGCAGATATTATTAATCTAATTATTCTTAGCAGTAGTTTGCTTTTATACCTAAGATTTAAACCATATCTATTTGTTGAATTTTTCAGGAAAACTGACTTAACGCTGGAGTTCAGTAGGTTGTTGGTAGTTTTTTTTTGTATTGTAGGTAAAAATCATTCATCGTACGAAAAAGACGTAGAAGCAGAAGGTAGGGACGCAGATGAAAAGCTGGAACTTCCTGATAGCATGCTAAGCGGTTCAGATATAAGAGATTGGTTTGAAGAATACCTCCATTCCCACAGATATAATCTTCTACTTTGTAATTGTGCGTCCACTGTGTACGCTTGCCTCGTAAAGTGTGGCATTTTATGAAATTAATCCAGATTTGGCCCACCCATATTTGAAACGGATTACTCCAATTGGTCTCTACAAATGGATTTATACTTGCAAACAGCATCATGATGAAAAAATCAATATTTCCAATATGTAATTGTACTATACGACAATAACACTAGATATATAGGTGTATATTTTCTGTAGTAGGTATCTATAGCATTAGTAAAATATTTATAGATATATTCAGTACAATGTAAAACTAAACATATATCATATAACAGTATATGTACCTTTTTGGCGAATGAAAAATTAGTTTGAGTCAGTGTTTATTCTTTTGTTTCAATTTCTTATTATTAATTCAACCCTCGTAGAAAAAGACCTTGACTGCATCTGACCTAAAGATAAGAAAGACTAGAACGTGTTGATTAGATAAAGGATTCTCAATTCACGTTAATTAATTGAATAAACTGTTGATAATCTTAGTATGCATTGCACAGTAAGTTTGACCATGTGATAAGAAAAAAATGTCCTGTCATGTTCTTATCATAGTTAATATATATAATAATTATTAATGTTATTTCGGACGTTCTGTTTGTTGGTGTTGCAAGTATTAATTGAAAAATGAAGTTCGAGTGTGAGGAAACAAATAAGAAGCTGGATACTGTAAAGAAGCAGATTGCAAGTTATCCCGATTTTCCAAAGAAAGGAATTTTATTTTGGTAAGTTGGTTCTATATTTTATACTTCAAATAACAATATACTTATCTTATTAAATTTGTACTTACCTCCTAGGTCATAGTTACATTCTCTAGTGAACAATATATAATTAAAAAATGTTTAGTTACTATTATTAATGTACCCATAACCTAACAAAAACGTAAAAGTGAAATACATGTGTTTTGTTCAACCGTTTCAAACCACATATACCGGGGTATACTGATAAGTAGTGTGGAATGTGAGTAATAACCAATAACATTATCGATAATTTCAATAGTTTGCTTTTTTAAAATATTTTTAGTTTAGTCATTTCTGTATTGAAAATATTACAAAATGTCTAGCACTTTGAGGTGGCGATGATAGAAACTCCTTATTGTCAGAGAGCTGGCAATTTCACGAAAATTTATTGTAAAAATGCTAGTTTTTTGGCAGGCTCTTCGTTATCCCAGTTATAGATAGAGACAATTATGTAGGTAATTTTCTATGCGATCATTTTTAGGGACATTTTCTCTGTTCTACAAAAACCAAAACTATTTCAAACACTCAAAGAATTACTAATTGAAGCTGTGAGGAATATACAACCGCTACCAGAATGCATAGTAGGTCTTGATTCAAGAGGATTTTTATTCGGTCCCTTGATAGCATTGGAGTTCAACATTCCTTTTGTGCCTATTAGAAAAATAGGAAAACTACCTGGTCAAATTATTGCCAGCTCTTATAGCAAAGAATATGGAGAAGTAAGTTTAATCTGCATGATACTACATAAGTAAATAAGTCATATTATACTTTAATTACAGGATACTCTAGAAATACAATTAGGAAGTATTCAGCCAGGTCAAAAAGTGCTTTTAATAGACGATCTCTTGGCAACTGGTGGAACATTAAAGTGTGCTTCAGAGCTAATTAAGAAGAGCGGAGGTGAAGTGGCAGCATGTTTCGTTATTATCGAATTACCAGCATTAAATGGTCGAAAAACTATAAATGATAAGGTCTTATCTCTCTTTGAATTTTAAGTTAGAATATTTGAATATAAGCATTCCAATTTTTATCTAGATATTTTATATAAGCAATAAGAGAATCTAGAAAATTATAAATAGATTAAGTACACGCCTCATTTTTTTACTCCACGGTAAAATTACTTTTTTTTATTTTATTTTACATCCCAATTTCAACAATACTTTAGGTGTCAACGAGGCGCCGCTAAATAAAACGAAATAAAAAAAATATACTTTATTGTCTATACATAAGAAAACGTATAAAAGTGTAAATAAAAAATATTTCTAAAATAATGTGTTTTTTTTTAAATTCAGTCAGTCAAACGTGCTGTGAAGAAGGTTTAACAAATATTTTTCTTATGCCTTTTGTCCATTTTTACAAAAATATCTACCTTCTTTTCACCTATTTAAACATATCACTGTGCAAAAAGAATACGAGCGATATTAGGATTCAATCTACGCTTCCGCCAGTGGTGGATTCGCTAAATCTAACTGTTTTGGGACAAGCTTCACATAAACAGTTTTCAGTATCGTGTCGTTTACATGTATAGATCGTTTCTAACACTGGTCCTTTAATAGTACGACCAACTGTTTGCTCTTCAAGTGCGCAATGCTAAAAATAATTATCATTAGCATGAGAAATTGCAAATAGTTTTAAAAATTAAACCAAATCGGTCAAAAAAAAAATAGAATCTAGAGATGATAGAGAATCGACTAGTGGCAGTGTCGCCAACTGTTCGGAAACTTTCCCCCCAGAAGCAATTTCAAAACCCACTAAGTTCAAACTAAAACTCCACAACCTTGACATTATTGAATACAAGTATGGATTAGAGCAGTCTTTCCCAACTTGGGCGATAACGCCCCCTTGTGGGCGCTGCAGGCCTAAAGGGGGGCGGTAAGACACCCAGAAAAAAAAGGGAGCGTTGTGTAGGGCTTTGGGGTCGATTTATAATTTCATCTACCTAGCTAGGAAGACTCTTAGACACCGACTGAGCTCTCGACTCTCGACTACATCTTGTGAACATCAACTAATATTAATTAAGATATAGCTCAAACTCGGTTCGATATAATAGACCGTGGGCAATCATGTTTTAACAAGTTTTTTGTTAAATAATCCGATTTGTACATTCCTGTATCAATCGGCTGGTTCTATAATACTTGTTCTTGCTTGTCGAGTACGATTGGGCGTCGAATGAGATAAACGAGTTTATGCACGTTTGTCTTATTCCTGTTGGTGCGTGCTGCTCAGTGCTGCCAGACGTGAGGTAAGAAATTATCGAGCAGCGTTGACAAAATTATCGGATTTTTCAGAAAATTATGTTACACATAGAATAATTTAAAACAAGGGCTCTAATAAGAAAATATTATGCACGAATTTTTAAAATTCATTTTGTTAATAATAAAATGTTTCTGGTAAAATATAAAAACTTAAAAACATAAATTATGTGATAAAATATATAAAAAAAGAAACAAAAACATGCATTCTACTCATTTACTCTTCTAAACATTAACCCAACGTAACATCTCGAAAAAAAATCAGACTGGGTGTTGGATCCGTTTTCAAATGTCAACACAGCAATGTCACCTCAGCTGGAAGAAGAACTTATAGAATTGACAACAAACGAAGAAATAAAAATCAAGTTCAAAAATGGATATCAAGAATTTTGGCTACAAAAACCGATCCCGCAATTGTACCCTGGATTGTGGTCAATTGTTCAACGATTTTTGATAGCATTCCCATCGTCATATTTGTGTGAATGTGGATTTAGTGCTGTGGCAACGCTGCTTACTAAAAAGAGAAATCGTTTGCGTGTTACCGAACGTGGCGACTTGCGGCAGTTTTTGAGTAAATTGGAACCTGATATCAACAAACTTATTGAACAGCATCAGATTCAACCTTCACATTAGTTTTTATATAAGAATTGATTATGTTTGTTTTATTTTCAATAAAAGATACTCTGTCCGAATACTATAAAGATGCGTTTCAATAATCAGTTATAAGTACTTAGCGGTTTTTAAGTATGTTTAAAAAGGGGGGCGTTAAAAAATAATTTATTAATAAAGTGGGCAGTAGACAAAAAAAGGTTAGGAACCTATGGAGTAGAGAGTAGTGCAATTAAAAACAAAATACAATTAAAATTTTCACCCTAAGAATACCTCCAAAAAATTATTCCCCCTAAAAAATTCCCTGTATAGATTTTCTCTCTAAATTTAAGGAGAAAAACCCCCCAAGTTGGCATCACTGAAGTGGACACATTTTCTCAATACTGTTTATTTACGTCAACTCACCTTTGTATCTTTGTTTTCTTTTCTTAACTCGCTTTCTATTTTTTTGATAAACTTATCTACAAGTTCAACACTTATAGCAATTTCCAGTTTCTTCTGATGTTTTTTGGAATCATTGAACTGTAACAAATATTTTTGAAAATTGTACCTACACTACCAGTCTATACAGGGTGTCCCATGACGAGTTAAAACTATCTGTATAATATGGCAAAATACTTATAGTGAAATCATGAAAATTTCTACGTTTGAGTTTTCGGATACGATCTTTTTAACTAAAATATTTTCAAAGATGGTAGACTTCCGGTTCTAGCGAAAGTCGACTGCAACTTTGTTATTTTTAATAGAACACCCTGTATATTAATACATTTTTGAAATCTACGTAACATTTAAGTATAGTTATGTCTGAAAACTTTTTTCGAAAAATGCATACTTTTTGATGATTTTTTTGTTAAAAATTTGACCGTTGCAGACCCTTGTAAATTATTTTTTTACGAAGATACCCTTAAATATATGAAAATGGTTTCTGTTCGGTTGCTTTGAGCAAGGTCAGACCTATTTGAATCTATGTTGAACATTTTTTCATTTTATACAGGGTGTGTATAAAAAGTGTTCAAAGTTTAACTTCATTAATATCTAATTTCTTTATTTTCTTAAATAGATAGATATATAGATCTTTATTGTTCTTTCGTATGAGGATACATGAACAAGGGTGACAACATTTATAACAATATTAGCTAATAAAAAACATATATTTTAATAATAAATTTTATAGCAGATTAGGTTTGGATAACATATCTTGACAAGAGTGAGTTGATATTATTCGTTTACAATGAAAGACCTGCTTTTTAATATTCTCTTTATTATGTCATATATTTGATAGAGAATTTGTGGTTCGGCTTCATTATTTATTATTGATTCAATGTCAGTTACGGATTGATATATTTCAAGAAAGGGACGTCTAATTCCTTCATACACTGGACAAACAAAAAATAAGTGTTGTAGAGGCAAGGCAAGCAAGGTTGTAGGCAAGGCAGTTACAAATAGTACATACTTCATTGGTTTTTATTGTGTATGCATTGTTATTAACATACATGTAAATTATATTACTATTGTGAGTGCGTATCTGTGAAATTAAGCGTTTAATATGTAAAGTTATGGGGAGATCTAAGTGATTTGTACAATAGAAAAGATGTTTGCCTTGTAGAATTTGCTTATACATCGGGCAGTATGTACTTAAAAGTATTTTGTTCCAATCTTCTATATAACTATGTTGCTCAAATTTTTCTAAAATAGTGCTGATTGTGTCCGAGTCAAAAGTACCTATCAATATCAAGTTCCGAGGCTCCGATTTTTTTTTTTTGGCCTTAGGGATGTACCCATGCAGCCAGAAACTATTTAAGTAATGAAGAATCGGCTACTCTTTATAAATATTGGCGCAGTAAGTCAGTAAGTCTGAGTGTACTAAAGGTCTACAAATAATGTATTAATAGTGGGAAAACCAACAAAAAAAAAA
>CAJUYI010002066.1:0-37563 GCA_910591695.1 Galerucella pusilla
CCCTGGCTAAAGAATCAGCAATGCGATTTCCTTTACTCCTGTCGTGCTCTTTAACCCACCTCAGAATAATGTTGTTATCTGCCGAGACGTCAGCTAAATCTTGGTGGCACTCTAGTACTAGCCTCGATATAACACGTTGTCTGTTCAAGGCTAATAGGGCTTGTCTACTATCAGTGCAGATTATTATGTTTTTGCCAGAAATTCCTCTTCTGGTTAGTTCTTTTGTGGCAATTGCGATACCAGCCAGTTCTGTTTGAACCACGCTGGTATTGTTTCCCATTCCCCATTTAATCTTGAGGCTTAGTGCTCTCGAGTAAACTCCACAGCCTGAGCCTTCTTTCATTTTTGAACCATCTGTATATATGCGTATTGCATTTGCAGCATCTGGCTCTGTGTTCTGTTTTATTTGAATTCTGTAGGGTTTGTTAAACAAAAACCTGGGTTCAATTGCATCGTTGGCTGCCTGCAGCAGAGGTAGCGCAGTGAGCGCTTCCTGCCATAGGCTCAACCTCAATTGGCCCATTCCTACTTCGGGGTTTACACCAGCCGTGCGCAATCGTACCATGGCCATTAACGCAACCTTCTTGACTTGTAGGTCCAGAGGGGTCAGACCAGTAATTAGTTCCATTGCTGCGGTTGGTGTTGTTCTCATGGCTCCTGTGATGTTTAAACAAGCCATCCGCTGTATTTGATATAATTTTTGGATGGCCGTTGCTTGTAGAACTTTCGGTCCCCATGCGTTAACATGGGTCTTATTATTGCAGTGAAGATCCAGGTAACCACACGGGGCGACAGACCCCATGTGCGTCCCACTGTCCTCCGACACTGCTCATATGCCACATATGCTCTTTTTGCTCTGCTGTGTAGATGAGAGTTCCATGTTAGTTTTCTGTCGAGGGTAATACCAAGGTATTTCACCTCTTCCGAAAAGTTTAGTTTGCTTTTGAAGATTTCGGGAGGTTTCAAACCCGATAAACTTCTTTTCCTGGTGAAAAGGACCATCTCAGTCTTTCTGGGATTGATTGACAGTGAGTGTTCCTTACACCATTTTTCAATTAATTTAAGTCCATCCTGCGCTCTATCGCACAGTGTGTTCACAAATTTGCCAGTCTGCAAGATAACTATGTCATCTGCGTATGCAATTGTGTAGAATCCATTGTTGTTGAGGTGATTAATCAGGGTGTCTAGGACTATGTTCCACAGAAGGGATGATAAGACTCCTCTTTGTGGACATCCTCTCATGACCAGTCCTCTGCGCACTTTATAAGTGTGTACTCTCATAGGAGCTTTCACTGTTAGTGAATAGACCCCCTGGTTACCAATATAGCACCCAATTTACCCATTTCTTTCGTTATCCTTACCCATTTTTTGTATTATCAACTCAGTACACCTGGTATATTTATATCTCGTAAAAATTTTGAAAACGTTCGAGATTAAAATACATTTAAATAAATAAATGACTAATGAATTTGTTTAAAATATCCGCTATTCGAACTAAATATTATGTGATTTTTTATTGAAATTGTTACCATTTACAGACGCACCTTTTTATTTTACGGTTATGCCGATATTGTTTTCGTTTAAAAAAATATTGTTTCAGTTGGAAAACAATACGATCTGAATAGTATTGTATAAACAATGCTTACACCACCTGAATTTTTATAAATGCTTATTATTTGTAGTCTAATTGTTGAAATAACTACTTACAACAAACTTTTAAATAATTCCACAGTATTTCAATGTACCCGTTCGTCTATCTATACACGCCAAATTAAAAAAGAAATAAATTAAAAGCTCAACTAACGAATCCTTTAATCCTAATTTATCGCCTGAGATTTAAAAACGTTCCATTCCTTTTTGTATTCAGTGTAAGATAATGTTAAAAAAACAACCCACAAGACGTAATACAATATATTCTCGAAATTCGCTGACTACACCGTCGAAGACATCGAATTTAAGAAGAAATAAATTTATCGCCCCTGGTCCTTCCCACATGCTGAGGCCAAACACCTTTTTGGCAGAATTACCACACATCGAGGTACTTTGATGGTAATGTTCCATTTGTTGGTGGTACAAATAGGCTTTTAAATGCATGCAACAATTCTTTTTTTTCAATTACTTATTTATACAGTAGCATTTTTATACAGGTTGTATTAAAACGAAGATTTTGTTGATTTACAGCTTTTTAAGGCTATAAACACTGGAAGAATACGCCCAGGCAAATACATGGGAAGAAATTCATAAAAGAACTATCAGAAAAAGTAGCGAAAGAACTACTCTCAATGAGCAGGAACAAACTACGCACCTTAACGGGGCTACTTACGGGACACTTTCCCACAAAGGAGCACCTGAACAAAATAGTACTGTATAGTGTATAACGGAGACCTTACAAGCAGAAGATGCAAAAAGGATACTGAAACAGCTCTGCATATACTATATGCAACTGTGAGATGCTGGACCACAGGAGGCAGAAACTGTATGGTAGACCCCAAATGACTCCAGAAGACTTCTACAACCAACCAGCTAATACAGGGAAAGGATTAGCTGAATAGGATGTAATCAGAACACTAGGAGTATCCACAATAAGCCCAGGAGGCTGAGGTGGAGCCGGCGAAGGGTCGAAGGGTCGGCTCCTTTAAAAAAGGCTGTAAATACAATGGTACAATGGTACAATGACTTAGGTCAAGTGCCCGGGCTGTTGAGCACAACCCAAACGTTTGAATGAATGAATGAAGATAGTACAGTAACTCTTTGGCTAGCACTTTTTTCGAACTCATTGTTTGTTACATTGGCCAGATTCAAAAAAAGTTTTTGAGCTTCTGCCTTCCTAGCCAGGATATCGGCCGTGCTGTTACCTTTAGACTTACCGTGACCTTTGGTCTACGACAATGTCATTACATTTTGATGTTTGTTGTTTCAGCTGAGGCATTGTGACATTCTAGTATGTGGTCTCTTCAAGGCTAGATGTACTAGTCTGCTATCTGTATAGATTTCCCGAGCTTTCTACCCCTTTGCAGCCATGTAGATGCCATTTTATGTTGAGGCTCAAAGAATTGGTGTACAGTCCACATTAATATCATACAATCCTGTCTACATTTTTAACAGTTATAATAAATCTTTTAAATGAGAAGTCTAGTAATTTAATTCCTAGTTTATTCACTTTCAATTAACTTATTTTTGATTTACATCACCCTTAGCGGTAGTGACACATACACACACACCTGGTAATTTAAATAAAACCGTCATAATAAAATATTTACATATACAAAGTTGTTGATAAAATACAGGCAGCGTGTATCTAATTTCTCATAGATATTTATTTCAGCAAGCACGAAAGACTGGAGATATCTGGTATCCCGTGGACCCCTGCCGGTCGAACATTCTACATTATAACTCTTCTATTCAAAGACCGGTCATTGAGACTGAGAATCTCAAAGAAAATATATTTTTATGTACTCTCGAAAATGGAACTTAAAATTCTTCAGGCGTGTTAAACATACGGACTTGAGGGAAATTCAAAGCATATTCAGATATCTTGATTTCGATTTTTTCTTCAACTGTTGTATTACTTTTGACAGCAGATTCTTTCTTGCATGTTTTATTATGGGAATGTCACTTCCTCTTCGTAAAAAATCAATTCCCAGCAATGCTAGGTCATTTTCTTTGAAATTTACGATAAATCTTAAAATTCTTCAAGAGTGCGAAATTGAGGAAAGTTTTAAGCATCTTCAGATATCTTGATTTCGATTTTTTCTTCAACTGTTGTATTATTTTTGACAGCAGAATCATTCTTGCATGTTTTATGATGGGAATGTCACTTCCTCTTCATAAAAAATCAATTCCCAGCAATGCTAGGTCATTTTCTTTAAGAAATTTACGATAAATCTTAAAATTCTTCAAGAGTGCGAAGTTGAGGGAAGTTTTAAGCATCTTCAGATATCTTGATTTCGATTTTTTCTTCAACTGTTGTATTATTTTTGACAGCAGATTCATTCTTGCATGTTTTATGATAGGAATGGCACTTCCTCTTCGTAAAAAATCAATTCTCAGCAATGCTAGGTCATTTTCTTCAAGAAATTTACGATGAAACATAATATACATCGAATTTTCTTGAATATTACATCACGATACAAAGAAATCATCACGCTGGCTCAACGAACTGGCCGTGAAAGATTTTTTCAAAGTTAGTCATGGTGTTATCGATACAGGAAAAATGTCCTTCTCATTATCGCGTAACAATTTCACGCGTTTTTTATCGAAACTGGTTTTTTTTTTCACTCTCTTCAAGTTGCACAACTATAGTTTGCGGTTCTGCAGGTAATTCAAAAGGTACCTTGGCCCCGAGAAAGAGAGAGAAAAAAAACAATAATAATCGAAAGTTCAGACGAAGTTCGTTTAACTCTTCGATCTTTTATTTTTAAGAAAAAAAAATTCTTTAAATTTCGTTGACTCAACTAATTAAGAAAAAAAATAAAGAATGTTCTACTGTAGATGAAAGAAAGATTAAGGATTAATATCCTGCGTGTATTCATTAATTCAAGGACAGTGTAAACATGCCCTTAATAAACGTATCAGTGAAATAAGAGCAGCTTGAAATTCGATTTAAATTTTTTTTAATTAAAGTCATTGGCGTCTCTTTTTAACTGGTACAGAAATATACAGTGAGTGAAGAAATTTGCAAATAAAGGAAATGTACGCCTTCTTACATTGAACAGGTGTCACTGGAGGCTCTAATCAACCCAAAATTGACATCAAGGCTGATTCTGAGAAGCCAACAAAATAACTGAAGTGGGTTCTAGGACACTGTGAGCTACTCAAGATAGCAGGAATCAAATCAGGACAATAATAGATCTTCTCACTGGTCACAGTTCAATGGGAGGACCGCTACATAAAATGGACAATGTGGTAAAGAGACAGAAATTGTTAAAAATTCTCAGAATACAAGCAAGGGAACAAGCCTAGGGAAGCCTAGGCTAAGTTCCGAAGAATACAGTCAGCAGCCCTAACAGGACACTGTTATAGTGTCGATCTCTAAATAAAATTTGAGCTGTAAATAGGTTGATCAAAAAACATCAATACTTTAAATAAATATTTCCTTGTGTATGAAATTGAACTGTTTATTGAAATATTTGTTGTATCCTTTTCAAGTAATACTAACACACCAATGGAAAGATAAATAACTAGAATTAACAACGAAAGTGAAGAGAATATAAAAACTAGGAGCTTTAAGACTTGTAGTCTGAAAGATCAGGTTCTGATGATCGGATGGCTTTGGTTTGTCTTTTTATATACTATTCATTTAATTGTTGCTTGTTTTAGAATGTCTTGAATTCCTCTTAAGAGACATAAAACAAAGTGCTGAGAGGAGTAGGCTCGTTAGAATTTACATCTTATTGGTTAAGGTCGGTTCATATTAGAGAAAAATTCTGATAACCACAATCAATTTGTCTTCAAATTGGTCACATTACAATGTTCTAAATAGTGTTCGCTGTATAAAACAAGTGGTCCAGTTGTCACCAAATGTCGATACGTAATAAAAACAAGAGACAATGATATTAAAAAGAATTGAATTTACAATGTGGATCTTTACTTTTGTGAAATCTACTCGTGGATGTCATCCAAATTTATTAAAAAGTACAAGAAAAACAATTTACAAGAATGGAAATTGTACGGGTATTAAATTTTTCAACGTAATCTATATCTAGAGTATTCAAACCGTCGTTGTTTCATCTGTTGCAAACGTAGACAGTTTATATTATAAAATGGCGAGATCCTGTTTTAACAGTGAAAAAAAGTAACAATCTAAATAAGAATGGGTTCATAAATTTCATAGTAAAAGACAATATCTCTCGCCTACGTTGTAAGATGTGGATGTTTGTGGTTTTCTTCGTTGGAAAACCGCGCGTACTTCGCTAGAGCAAAAAATGTGTGAAGGAAGAAGATGAAATAAAAACAAAATGAATAATGGTTGGGTAAGACTCGTTTGTATATAGGTTCGTTTTTGTCTTATCTAAAGTATTTGATATTAGGTGTTTATAAAATGAGGTTCGCCTTGATA
Source organism: Galerucella pusilla (assembly GCA_910591695.1). Lineage (NCBI taxonomy): Eukaryota > Metazoa > Arthropoda > Insecta > Coleoptera > Chrysomelidae > Galerucella > Galerucella pusilla. Next base: position 6,059 of record CAJUYI010002066.1, read on the forward strand.
AAGGTACTTTTTATACAGGATGTCCCCGGAATAAAGTATGAATACTGACTTGACTTAGGCTTGAGATGCAATAAAACCTTATAACCATACCGTGCAGAGCCGAAGTATACCTGATGAAAAATAAAGTATTCATAATAAGAATAACCCAAAAGTCTAAAAGAGGCTTCAGGTAATATAGCCAACAGAATAAATACAACTCTGTCACGGCTAATGCTTTTATGGCTTTATTGCATGTCTATGGTCGCGTTCATCACAACGTAGCGCTACCGAAGCGATCATCAATTTCCTGCTGAACGCGTGTTTTGTTAACTGATCAGATTGAGCGATGTGGTATCAGTCGCCATTTTTTCAATCAGAATTAAAATACGCTTCACGCTACCGATTGATGATGCATTAGCTGTCATTTATGACATATGTTGGAAACATAATATAAATATCTTTGTTTGGAGATATTTTAGTTTGTATCTCAGTGAAAATGAGTGAACAGCTGGAGGTGACTTATTATTTCATTAATAAATTGTATAGTGTGTCAGGAAATTCAACTCTTTATAGTATGCTCCAAAGTGGGGAGCTCTATTTATTGTAATTAAATCCCATTTTTTAATGGTTAGAATTAATACCTATTTCATAATTGTCGTATATATCAAATAAAATTGAGTTATTGTTGTATTCATTGACATTTGTTACATATATGTCGATGGTTTTATTAGCACGTTCAGCAGAATTCCGAACTGATGGATCACTCTAAAAATCGCTACCTGATCAACTTTGTTGGGATGAACGCGACCATTATCCCATCTCGGGTCAGGTCAGTTTGAAATATTTCAGCTTATTGAGATATATACGTTATATATTACAGAATAAATTTTCAATTTCAATTTCGCGATAATAAAACAAAACAAGCCAAGCACCTGCATCGCAAATCAAAGAAAAATGGATTAGTCTACCGCAAAGCTTGAAATATATTGACCTTGGCAGTTTACGCATCGGTGACTCAAAGCCGTGAAGACTTTAATAATTCCAGATTACAACTACCTATATAATTGATGGTTGGATTTTCTAAAGCTACTCAATTTAAAGTACTCCACATGATATACTTGTATATATAAAAAATAAGTAGAGCTCATACCCTTCTTGGTGGGCGTCATCGTTTGGTAATGTCCTTCTAACACATTACCTTAGAAGAAATGGAAATGCTTATCAAAATCTCACAATAATGAACGGTTTAAATTCATTACAAACGTTAACCCTCAGCAAAATAGTATGCTGACGTACCTTTCGTAGCGACAATGTGTCTTACGTCTCTAATGTCACACTGACAGTTCTCGTCAGGTCTGTACTTTGTTGTTTACGGTCAATTATTATTTATGAAAAGTGAATATCATAAAATACTTCAACCTAATATTGTAACTGGGATTGGAGAGAATGTTTTAAGTTACGATGCGGCCAAACTGCAGAGGGCACTGATCATCAACAATCGTAATGTCAAGATGTCAAAATGGAAGAAAAATAAACAAACCACGTAAAAAACTTTGTTGTGTTCCGTTTTGCTGAGACAAAACGAATGCTTAACTTCGGTTTTCATAAACGAGAACCTGAAGTATTTGACTCCTGGCTGAGAAATATTAATAATGTGAAGTTACACTGCATGCCTTCAAAACAAATATACCAAAATTCCCGTGTTTGTGTTAGACACTTTAGTGATGACTGTAAAGTACCAGGAAAAAGAGGCTGAAAAGAAAAGCTGTTCTCACTTTATTCATTCCAGGTAATTACCTAAATTTAATATTAGGTGCAAGTCTATAGGTTAATTAATAATTAGGATTCTCCTTTTATGGTGTAAAAAAGTAACATAATACTATTTCAAGAGGAGATGATATGAAATTTCCAAAATTCTTGAATACTAAAAAGGATTCAACATTAATTGTTGATGCAATAATGAAAGCAGCTATATCAAATTTGGTTCTAAACGCTTTCAAAGGAGAAAGACACTATAGAAATGAGTATAGGTACTTCATAGGTGACCCTCCTTGTTGAATTGTTTAGAACTAGATGCCAGGCCACATGGATGAAAAAAATAACTCACTTACTTATATTTTAGGAATAAAAATAGCAGAATATTGGGAAATAATCTAGTTATGCAGTATGTTGTGTGTTATGTATAGGTATGTGTGTTAAAAATGTTGTTATTATCACTAAATAAATATTTAATCCCCCAAAGTCTTTTTATTTAAAGTATTCGTCGTTCACCATATACTTTTTCCTAGACACACAAATTATATATTGCAAACTCTACCTTCTACAAAAATGTTGCATCATGTTGCTTTAACTCTTACTCTGCTGCACAAGTTTTTTAGTAATTAATTGACTTTTAACCAAAAGAACACAAAAAGCAGCTTTTATGAAAACATAAATTATAACTGATAGTATTTCACCAAATCTTGCATCAACAAAAGTTTGCCAAATATTCTCTTATGTTCAGCTCTGATGCAAGATTTGGCGAAATATTATCAGTTATAATTTATATATTTTTATAAGCAGCTGAATTTTGTGTTCTTTAGGTGAACAGTCGATTTTTTTTCAAAAAAGATGAAATTCTCCATCAGCTTTATATTTAAAATTTCCGCTGAATTTTATAGTTCCTGTGGGCAAACTTCAGAAGGCAGTTAAAACAGTAGTCACTGCTGACAACATAGGAGTTACAATTCTAGGTTGAAGTATTTTATGATGAATATTAATCTTATTGTTGTATTTATTTAAATATTACAAAATATTACTTGATACACGGAAAAACATCAGCATTTTTAAAGTTCTCAAGTATTTTCAGTTAGAAAATGCTTATTATTAATATCATAGCCTTTTCGAATTTGGCTGAATACGATCCTGATGATTTTATTTATAAAATTTAAGGTTAGCTATTTGTTAAAATATACGTCACAAACGATGACGCACACCAAGAAGTACTATAGAAGTACTATAAAAATGTAACTCGAAATTTCTAGAAAAAGTATATGGAATCCTAATTCTAGACGATCCTATTTAAAAAAAATTATCAATCCACTCTGTATATTAATATGTTTTTTTGTATGTTTGATACAAGTAACGCCTTCCGCTAATATTTATAGGTTTGGAATGCAGTTTTTTCTTTCAAATATATTCATAATTAAAATCGAAAAATATGGTCCAGCCCATTGTATAACAGTACAATCGTAAACCCAGCGTCTTCCAAACACTTTTTCGAGTAAATAATAATAACAAGTCCCGTTTTTCGAGGTAGAAACTGGAATTTCTCGATTGATTTCACCGTTATTATGGGTTTTGAATCGCTGAATTGAATTAATTTGAATTTAAATGTAATTTCCTCGACTCTCTGATTCGAAACTTGCATTTTTTTCAACCCGTCGCTGTAACACCCACGTGATTGAGTCCAATCACCACTAATAAGGAAATGTGAGTAAGATTATAACCCGTTCCTTTGGTAGTTTAGACAACAATAAACTTTTGCAAATAGAACCTGCTCTCAAAAGATCGTAACTGTCTTCAGAATAACTCAAAATTTTCATAATAAAAAATCACTATTTTAAGGCTGTATGACATTATGTAGTTCTCGATATCGTTTTCTTTAAAGTTGTCAATGTCGACAGAAACTGTACAGTTTTCCCTTCAGGAAAGTTTACGTCTATTAAATCCTCTGATTGGTAGTATAGAGCTGCCAAAAGTCATTGTCAATTGTCAATCTAACAATCTTATAGAGGAGTTCAGTCTAAGGTCAGTGTGGCCAACACAAAGTGGTTTTTTCTGACAAGAATGAATACTCAACATATCGGTGGCCAATGATTCTAGTAACTTTTGGCAAGTCACCATTTCATTTCTGTTATGTCTGTCACTAGTTATGTCAGATGTCAGTGGAAAAAGTAATTAGAAGAATAGAGATACAACTAACTAGAAATGCTACAAAAATCTAATCGAAAATGGACATACACAATTGAACGAATATCAACAAAAATAAATATAACTGACATTTGACATAACTAGTGACAGAATAACAGAAATGAAATGGTGACTTGCCAAAAGTTCCTAGAGTTATTGGCCACCGATGTGTTGAGTATTCAGCTAAAAAGTCATTTCAAATTTCAAGATATACGCTTCGGGCGAGTATTCATAATTTTAATAAAGCAATATAAATGTTCGCAATGATAAAAACATGCAAAAATCTTATGTTTTGAAGGGTAGACCTTAACTGTCATTCTTGTCAGAAAAAACTCTTTGGTTGGCCACACTGATCTTAGACTGAACTCCTTTATTCATTTTCGCTTTGGCTTTTTCAGATAATTGTTTTGACCAACATAAACATATGTACATCCAGCTACTGCCACATCATATTTCCAGAAAAACAGAAGATCTGACAACAATATTATAAATACTACCATAGAATCGGCCTTATTGTCAAACTTTCACAAAATTTTTTAAAAACTTGTGCTCTTTTTCGAGATATTTGATGCGTTCCATACTTAAATCTCACCCTGTATATTAACCGTGCCCTTTATCTAGGGTGTCACTTCAGTTTTTTTTAATGGTGTATAATATGTTATTAATATGCAGCTAGCTTATAATCAAGATGTCACTAGATATCAAGATTAGATTGACTTTTCAAAAACTTCGGCCGCTTTTAAAAGGAATAAGTGCCTGTGCGAAAATTAAGTCTGTATTCGAGACTAAGGGTATGATTAATTTCGTCCATTGATTTAAAAAACATTCTTGGGTGCATTAACAAATAATTACTTAATTTTTATTTTTATTTAACAGTGTTGATTATTAATTAAACACCATTATTATTATTATAATCAAAGACAAATCATAATATTAATAGACTTTTCCAAATTCCATTTATTCCAAATTATTACTTGGTCGGTAATTTCTACTTTGGCAAAAAAAAGTTTTAAAAACTATCCGGCTTGAAGGACCAGGAAACTGAAATTGCCCAAGTTAAAAATGAAGTTAGTTAGATAAGAGCAAATAATTCAACCATGTTATCGTTTTAAGACACCTTGTTTATAAATTTTTCTTGGACCTTTACAAAAAATTACATTTTATGCCCGTCAATTTTTTGAATCGTAAATAAATGTAATAATAGATACATACACATTTATCATCAATTTTTCAGTCAATTTCAAAATTGACGAAACTTGTCCTATTTTTGTTCAATTTTAATTGATAGAAAATATTAATAGAACCAGTCCTATTTTCTATCAATTGAATGACAACTTGGGGCGAACATATAGGATAAACTTTATTTTAAGGTTATTGATTTTTTTATTTTTCATGATGGTGGTGACACTGGTATTGCTACATAACCAACGTTTATTCAAAGATTACATATTATATCGTTTATTGAGGGGTGAGAATGTTGTGTATGTGAAAGTTTTTCGTTTGAGCTATTTTGAATATCAAATATGTCGTGATCTCATAATCAATTACTTCGACTTATTGAACTACATAAAGAAAGACCTTGCCTTTTTACATAGTTAAAAGTTCTCAATATAAAAATAAGCACATGAGGGCTTCTCTTTCTTATATAATTCCTAACTACTACTATATTAATAAGAGTTACTGCTGCTAACAATAAAAATTCTGTGTCCATTGTTGTCTGATACATATTTAAATTGAAAAATTCAAATTATTTGCTAAAATCTGAAAAGTGACAGGTTACTAACAAAATCATACTGATCAGTGCACATAATCACAACCTAAATAAGTGACTAAAACATGGTGTGTTGCAAACACATTTTTTTCTTGTCAATATTTTAGTGTCTCAAGTTTAGGATCCTAAAAAATTACAAACGGGCATTACACATTGATTCCGAATGAAAATCGTAGTTTTTTTAAAAGGTTGACGAAAAAATATAATATGCAGCTCGGCGAAAAGCTGTTTAGTGTCTTTCAGGCTCGATTATTTTACACAATTTTACTTACTTGATACATAAATATCAATTTTGTGAAAATATGCTGTATATCCAATTTATATTTTTATATTATTTCTTGTCCTTTTGCAAATTTAAAAGTTAAAATTGTTTCGGGCTTAAATTAAAATGTACTTATTGCTATTTTTCTTAGCATGAATTCACAAACTCAATTCTCATTATTACAAGAAGGTCGAAGTAATTTTTGACCAGCCTGTATTGACGAGAAATAAATTTTAATTTATTTACTAGCGGAATCTTATTAAAATAATTTTAAAATGTTTGCCAACGCTGTAAATTTTATTAGATTTCAGGACCCACCCTCTAAATATATATTCCAACACTATATTAAGTGTACTGTACTAATGTCGAGAATTATACTTGAAATTTTTGTAAATATATTGCAATTTTAAATACCTAATATTCGAAATAATAAAATTAAAACATTTAAAAGAATGAAAAATTTGGAAAAATGCCCACTTTGGATTGGTAACTTTTTTCAGTTATTTCCCAATTTTTTTTCAATTTTCGCATCAAAATAATTTTAAAATTCCATTTAATTTCAAAACTTACCCTTAAAATAATATTACAATATCATATTAAGTACACTACACTAATGCCTAGATGAATTTTCTCCTCGATTCAATTTTAAAAAATATTATTTAAAAAAAAATTTTTCGCGAACTATTTTATGTAATAAAATTTTTTTTGACTGTGTATATATACTGACATGCGAAAACTTGGTATTCGGCCATTTGGTAGACCGATATACTTATACTATCCCCCTCCCTTCGACTCTTTAAGTCTTTTGCAAGCTCGGATAGGAATTCGCAAAGAAGATTCACCGGCAAAGATCGGCGTCATCGGGAGCTAAAATCAACAATCCAACGGTCTTATTCTTATTTTCTGCGTTTTACAATGTCGAGGACGAGGACGTCATGATATCGTTACACTTTTCGTAAGCCGTACGAGTCACGCATAACAATTTTGCGGCATAATCATTAGCAATTTTCACATCTTCGAACACTCAAACAACATCATTTGTTCCTAGATATTTTTTCTTACAGTGAAATTCTTAGAAAACAAAACGTTTTGATGGAAAAAGGGTTTAAAACAGGCCAACTCATTTTTTTGAGCACGCAAAATTTGCATAATTATATTTATACAATATGTCCCCCTAAGCTGGAATCATATGGAAAACTTTTATATTATTAATTTTAGGAAAGAAAGTTATTCTTCATAAAAAGTTCTGCATCATTTAAAACCTATACTACAGTCATCAAATGGGTAGTTCTACAAAAATAGGAATTATTGCGGCTCCATCTTTTCTGTACGTTTCTACATAAAAACATCGATTTTTTTGCATGAGAATGTGAATAATAAGTTCAATTAAACGGAAAAACGAAAGAAACCGGATGACGAGATGTAATTTTACTCAAAAACCTACTATTTCCTGGCAAATTCTCAGTCGAACTACAATTATATTTTAACAAATCGGCTATCGAATTTAATATGGAATTACGTTATGTATATAATCTATAATAGTTACTTGTATCGATACTAGTGTTACTAATCTCGTTATATCATATTTTATCGATTATTCAATTCGCCGAACTTTGTCCTCAGCTCCAATTATCAGTCCCCTGAGATTGCTATTATTTGCAGTACTGTGTTATGATTTTTAGTTATCGAAGCTTCCCTTGAGGAGACTTTACTTTGGAATGAAATCTATATGTGCATCTCAACATCAGTTACGCCCAACATCTTTAACATTCCGGTTCGCGACGTTCATTAATGTGTACACGTGTTGGACCAGTCAACTCCTCAGGACCCTGGTAAGTATTTCCATGGAAAATCATCACTATAGTATCTTGTATTCAGGAGTGTTCAATAATGCAGGTTATTTTCGAAGATTTGGATATAATTAGTTAGTATTCAACGGTTTTTTATAAGAATAATTTGAAAATTCTCAGGCCCCTATTCTCAGTCTCCTGGAAATATTGGTGACAGGGGACTGAGAACCAGCCAGGGGACTGATTAATGTGGATCAATCGGCTACACTTATGTATCTTAAAGTCGTTTTGTACTCCCATTTGGCACTATGCCTCAACTTTCATTTATTTATTTTAGACCAAAATGAAGCCAAAGAACAAATTGAGCAGGGAGGAGATACTACAAAAGAAAAGAGATGCTGAGAGAGCCCGCTATCAAAAAATAAAAAATAGTCTTGTTAAATTATCTGAACAAAAAGAAAAGGAGCGACTTAAATATTTAATAAAGAAAGAAAAAGGAACCAAAAAACTAATTTCAGAAAAGACACCACGAGAACAAAGAAAAGCTCGTAAGAACTGGAGAACCTATTCAGCTACACATAATACGAAAAATATTTCAACACAAAAAGCAATAAAAGATTTCATAAGGAAAAATATGCCATTAGTTTCAGGCAGTGTAATTATAAATAATAGACTATCGCAACTAATACAGAATGGAACACCTAGAAGAATTATTGAGGTAAAGAAGTGGTCTTTAAGACAACGACGAAAACGAAATTTTGAAATTAAGAAAAAAAGATGATAAGATAGCAAAACTTAAAGCAAAACTGAATGAATATAAGAAGAGGATTTGTCGTTTGAAGAAGTCAGAAGAACATTTCCAAAACTAGTAGAACAAGCTGAAAATTAGAATACACGAGCAGAATTAGCAAAGAAAGCTGTATTTGGTGAAATAATAGAAAAAGAAATTACTGAAAACTAAGGGGAAATTAGAGATACTCTTAGGAGAAGCGGTCAAACGAAACAAGCTGTGGAAACATCAAAATAGGATTATTACCTAAAAGAAGGTTTGGCAATCGACAAAAACTAGAGAGCAAATAAAAAAATCTAAAAATCATGAGGATGTAGTAGAAACTTTTCTAGAAGACGGCAAACACAGTAGATTATGAGCGGGCAAAAAAGAATTTGTTACTAAGAATAAACTGGAAAAACAAAAACGTTATCGTCTGGATGCTACTCACATTATTTTATGTTTCGTGAAAAGAGAACTATTATTTTTCTAGTTTATTTCAAATAAATGTTAAGACCATTCTTGATTTGAATATTTTCTATTTTAGAGATATTTAATAAAAAATAGTTCATGCAAATTTGTCTATTTTCTATAAAGCTTCAGTTACCTGAAATCGTTCCCAGTCCCCAGTCCAGATGTTTATTAAAAATGTCCATAAACTCATAAATGAATAATTTTTTGACTGGCCACTTCTGTACCGTTACTAAAGCATCCTAAGTCATATCATAGGCTAGTTACAACTTATAAAATTACTTAGAAAGTTTATGGACAGAAGCACCGTCAAATAATTCCTATTTTTGTAGAACTACCCAAATATCAAATTTTATAGTGGTATACGAGTTTTGTCAAAAAATATGAGTCTTACTCAATAGAAACGTACCAATAAATTTGACAATATCGAAAAATATTACTAAAAAAAGTTGATAAAAATTAAAAATAACGATTGAATATGTAGGTAATAACATTCACTTAAATTGAAACTACAGATTATTTTATTTTTTACTAATGTTTCTATTTTAAATGGACATTTATCTCTTGTGATCACGAAACACATTATTATCTTTTAGGTTTTCCATAATTATTAATATTTTTTGCATTTAAAATGCGGAATAAGTGCATATTCATTTATTTTGCAAATAATAAAATACATTCAAACACCAAGTTATAAAATTAACATCACATTAATGTTAGAAACAAACAAATTTAATTTTAACTCATACTAATGCTTCGACATATCCAAATTTTTTCAGTAACATTTTTCGATATCAAATTTATAGGTAAGTACTTTTTTCTTGAGTAAGACATATTTTTTGACAAACCTCGTATACGACTGAAAAATTTTGATATTTGATGGCCGTATTATAGGTTTTAGATGATGCAGAACTTTTTATGAAGAATAACTTTTTTTCCTAAAATAATAATAAAAAAGTTTTCCATATGTTTCCAACTTAGGGCGACATATTGTATATGTTTTCATGAAATTAGGTACCAAAATTATTCTGTAACTCATAACATAAACTGTAAATTTTATATAAATAATTCAATAAATAGATTTTCAGTTACTTCAATAAATTTATATTATAAATCGGAAACATACATTGGCAAAATGTTAACACAATTCAAAAAATATTACATTCTATACTAACTTACTACTAGGGTAGATAACTTTACAAAGCCGTCAAAATTTTCTCAAATAGAATTTTAGTTTGTGGTTATATGTGGGGATGTCACTGTTATCGCATTTTTAACTTTTTCTTTACCCAGATTTATGTATTTGTGCGATATCAATGATTTCTCCGGTCCTGAATTATGCTCTCTGAGCTTCGGGACGGATGATATCTACCTTATACTGATAAGGCGCTAATACGCCGAAGCCGATCTATGTGATATTTGCCTTTCGAATTGCAAACAAAATGGTTGGTTCTATCTTGCAGATATACCCGCCCCGTTTAACTTAGAAGTGTAATTCAATGTCTTTCGTGGCATATAGCCAGGAAAGTTAGGTTAGTTGTTGCTTCTTAGCGAACGGTCTTTGTTCTTTGATTTTCAAAAACCGTAAAACTTTTGATTAATCTCACGATCAGAACGAAGAAATTATTCTCATGATTAGAACTAAGAAAGAGTAAATAGTTGAAATCACCATTTCAATTATCTTGGACCACTCTGTAAGCTCAAATATAATAAAAATTTTGTGAATTATTATATTAAATCGATTTTATCAAACAGGTCTTAGCTACAAACGTCTTCGAAAGTGATCATTCATGTGCAGGGGAAGTTATCAGAAAAAAAAATGACAAGTTTATTTATAACCAATGAATCATTTTCGTCGTGAACATCAATTATTAACACTGTTTTGCATAATGCAATTTTTAAAAGAGAAGGTCAATGATCTAGATTAACTTTTTCTCTTCCAATTCTTTATTTTGTCCTTTAATTTTGGTAAAACCGCTTAAATTTGAAAATACATGGCGCAGTCAATTACATTAAAGAAGTAAATTTGTATCATCTTTAAGATATATTATCTACCAATGTTTTTAACTTACACGAATATATTTCAATAAATTAATAATTTATAATTTAATAATTCATCCTTCACCCAAACGAACTTTTGACATATTTTTTTCCATGTACTTGTTTATAACATCGGATACTCCACATTGTTTTTCGTTTATTTACATCTTGACTTAAGTGTATTTTCTTGTCAATTTTATTTATTGTTTTCTAGAAGATTTATGGACGAACAGAATACTTCAACCACCCTGCAAATACCTCCTGTCTTTAAAGCGAGCGTTACAGGTGCAACATATGATAAGGTGACTGACAGTATCTTCAGATCTCGAGTTTTTATCTCCGTAGGAATGCTAATTTAATAAAATTGCCAATTCACAAGGTATCACTTGATGTTTCTTCGTTAATCATTATGTACATTTTTTCTAATTTCCCAAATTGGTTTCAGTAGTGAGGCATATTGAGATTATGTACTAAAAATATATACAGAGCAATCACCGAATAATAATCAATAATTTGATGATGGCCTTCTTCATCTTATCGGATTGATTCATGAAGGTGTACCAGTTGAGACCTTGGCCTTGTACTTCGAGGTATTTGGTCATCATTCTGTGTGTTTCTGGTGTTTCTAAGAGTACCTTCACTCCTAGCTTCTCGCTGTATGTGTATCTCATGGTGATACCCCTGTTCGTGGTTTCCCTTCTGATTCTGGCGAAGTCTTTAGTGGTCTTGATGATGAGGGGTGGTGGTCTTCTGGTATCTTTGGGCGCTGGTTACTGCTCCTCTGCGGCTTCCTAGACTTCTTTTTCTCTGGTTTCTTCTCTGTGCTTTTATTCAGCTTTTTTTTTCTTTCTTTTGCTATTTCTGGACTTCCATCTTTTCTTGGGCTTCCTGGACTTCTTCATCTTTAGCTTCTTTCTGCTTTTTGCTTCTTCTTTCCCTGAAGGACTCTATAGGACTCCTGGATCTGCTAGGCCTCCTTCTTCCTCTTCATTGGTCCTCATATAGTGCCTTGATTGTTCTCATCAGCTCTTTATTGTTTTTCTTGGCCTCATTCCTAGATTCGGCCAGCTCCTTCCTGGTTTCTGCAAGTTATTTCCTTGCGTTGGAGGCTTCTTTTTCAGAGTTTCAAAATTTACCTTTTCAGCTCTGCGTTCTCTTCTTCCAGAGCCTGGTATTCTTGATTATTATTCGGTGGAGCAAATCAATTCCAAAGTAAACTATCCCTTACGGAGGAGGGTTGGAGCTCCTCTGCGGTTGCGGACACAGAGTCGTGCATTGAAAATTCAGTTTCAAAGAGAATGACTATTTGACTGACTATTTTATAGTAATGAGGCCACACCGACAAGTTCAAAAACTGGTGCTAGATTTCAAGTAATAGCAATTCAAATTTATAAATAGTTAATATTATTATAATTATTGTTATTGTAGGCAGAATGAAGTTTTGAATAAAATATTTGAAGTGATTTCTTAATGGCCACCGGCCGTCAAAGAATTTTAACGGACGCTGTCAATAGGTTTTCAATTGTCATCTGAATACCATCAAAATAACAGTATGGGATTGAAGAAAAAGCTGTAACGTTTACAGAATATGATCAAAAAGACGTCCCACTTCATATGATTTTTGACGTGTTATTATATCTGAACTAGAGACTAGAGAGTCTCCTTTTTAAATAGAAAAACTGAATTTCATAAAATATTTTTTTCACTACTAGCTGTGAAGTTGACAATTATTGCTTCTCCCAGCCAACTAAGAAGTTGAATTTCTCTATTAGTGGTTAATAAGTTTCTATTAATAATGGACAAATTCAAATATTTTGAGAATCTAGGGATAGTAGTTTAACAAAATCTTATGTGCAACATAATTTTGTATACCCAGGAGATTGTCTTTAACATATTTGCTGCTCGAAATTACCTATCAAGATAAAATTATTTGAATTTAAATGCCATTAGTTTAAAATTCGCGCTCAACCAAAAATGACGGATGACATAACGAGTACGTTCATAATATATCGAAAACTGACAGTGTACTTGTCAGTCAGACGACGCAGTAAACGCTTCTCGTGGTGCGTTTGTGAATTATTTTTATTTTTTGTCTTAAATTTGGCTACACCATGGTGTTGAAGACATTTATAAACCTCGCACCTTATTCCGCTCGTGGCAAAGCCCCTCGCGAAATCATCTTGGTGCTCGGTCAATAATATTAGTGTTCACCACCTTGGTGTATAATATACTATTTTTATAAATCGTTAAGGTTAACTTTAGTTCACTAAATCACAAAAAAAGATACAAAAATAGCAATTAAACAAAGGAAGTATCATACCTTCACATAATAACAAAATAACAATCTAATTAATTCAAAAAAATCTGTACTATATAATAATTGTTTTCACCAGAGTTCGTTAGACTATAAATATAGATCATTATCGACAAAGTCATGACTGAGGATATATTTTAAATCGTCAGTTCAAGGTTATAATTGATTAATCTACAAGTTAATATAAAACCATCTCCCCAAATTATTCATAAACTGATTTTAAACTCAAAACTTTTCTATTACAAACATATTATATTGTATCACCCCGTATAATCGGACATTATATTGTAACCCTGAAGGGTAAAATGACAGTAAGCAATGAATTATAGTACACAAGAAAAGTACAGAGTACATTAATCAAGTTTTATCGGCGTAACAAAACTTGTTAAAACGCCTCTTTGAAATAATTACATACATCATGAGCACCTCTTTAAGTACCCAATCTCTTTGAATATACTTATTAGAAGAGATGGAAGATTAACTGCATTATTCTGTAATATAGCAATTTACTATATACATCGTTTAAATATGAAAGAAAAAGTGTATCGTTTTAAAGAAGAGATATAGTAACACTTTTTAAATTCTGTTAACATCCTGTATCGTCTCAGGTTTTTGGTTGACACCTCCTGCACTTGTCCGGCAAGATGTTTGGTTCTCTTATGACAATTTTTTTTGTAATTGTTGGTATTAATTACTTGGTCTTGAATTGCCATCATAAATCCTTCTGTTTCTGGAAACACTGTTCCATCAATGAGCCACTTACTTGATACTTACTTACTTACTTACTTGATAAGGTTTGTTCATACAGAGACTTTTCTTTCGATTTCGATGAGAGTATTTTATTTAATATCCCGGCCTATGATAAAAGAAATTTTAAAGTTTTTGATATTAACTTTAGTGCATAGGTGTATAATTGTATTCCCTTTGATCATAAATAAATTGAGAATTATTTGTACTTTAAAATTTGGTTGATTTTTGTAATTATTTGTGTTATCTAAAAATGTATTTATTAATTAATCTCCCAAGAGTAATGACTATTTATAACAAATCATAGGAATGTACATATGAATGTACATATAGGTATTTAATAAATACATAAATATATATTCGATTATGATTATTGTTTTAATTCATGGCGCAGTTTTAGGGCCAGTTGTATGAAGCATAGTTAACCTAATGTCCATGGTTAACCCACGATTTAAGTGTTGTACGAAACGTAGTCAAGAATTATTTTGGTTAACTCATGAGTTAACTGAACCACCAAAAATGGTGGTTTAACTAAAGTTCATTGAATAAACTTCAAATTCTGATGTGACATAACTTACAATTGACTGTAATATAACCTATAATCTCCCAACTTTTTATTGTTTACAATGGAAAACGTGGATTATTTTGAAGAGTTAACGGATGATGAGGATTTTCTAGAAATGATAAGAGAAGTAGAAGAAGGTTTATTTACTTATTTGTATACGACTTTTATACCTTATTGAGATTTTATGCTGGGTTTTAGGTTTAAGGAGAAACGCTCGCATATTTCGAGCCAGAAAAAATCATTTTGAAGAGTGGACGGAAAATGAGTTTTTTGATAGATTCAGAATATCAAAAGGCACTGCAATTTAATTTTTTTATATGGACCACCGCCAGTGCCTTGAGCATAACATTTTTCGTCAGCATACTTTTTCTTGACTCTTTTTTTAATATTACTATATTTATTTAACAACACGTCACTTGTTCGGTGTGTAGTTGAACTGATAAAATTAAATTCTTCAGCCAACTGAAGCCACAAATTTTTCTCATGCCAAGAACTTTCTGCATCCGTTTTCTTACACTCTATAACGTTTTTATACTCAGCAACTAGAGAAGTCAGCGTCGATTCTTCAGATGCACTGAAATTTGGAGTACCTACGCTTGTTTTCTGTATCTGCCATCTTTTCACTTCCAAGAGAACACACAAAATGATATTCAACGCCAAGCACGCTTTTGATCATTGACTAACGATTTCACAGTATACAAAAACTGTGACGATTTTTCAAGTTTGTGCCAACAATATTGATAAAATTCTCGAATGTTACTAGAGATTCGGATAACCAACATAAAAACATTAATTTGACTGTGGTTCAACTGATCACAACACGAACATCGTTCGTACAACGATTGATTGATTTGACTATGGTCAACATGTGAACCTGGTTCAGTTGATCAATTGGTTAACTACATTACATACAACTGGCCCTTAAAGATATAGTGGAAACTTCCAAAAAAACTAGATCCGGCACTAGAAATTGTTATTGTCCCCGAGTAAACACTGCAATTTGGTAAGAAATTCAGAAAATATTTTAAACTGGCAACATCGCGGCCATACCGAGTTAAAGGTCCAAGGTCATTGACTACGGAGCTGAAAATCGTTTGATGTTTTACCGGGATTCGTATCTGTTCTCTTTATAATCTGTGGTATATGTCAGTATGGAGGGTTATTTCTAGTCTTTTAAATGATCTAAGGTTTGATGGTAAGTTTTATCCAGAAATCAAATGGATATGTCTACAGTACTGCCATTTATTGGAGGTTTTCTTAATTCTACTTCTAAATTGTTTAAAAAAAAACCCTTGTATAATATATATAAAAAAACAGTTAACGTTTTAATTAGTTGAAACACTTTTTATTTGTTCTTTTTCTCAAATCAAATTAATGTGATACCTAAATGAAAAGAAAAATCTATTAAAATATGTACCTACTCAGTTAAAATAACCATAGTAGACAGTAAAATCATTTATAATTCCCTGACAAACTTATCTAAAGTACTTTTATAAGAAATAATGTTAAAAGGCTGTCGACTTGTCCGCGACAACATAAACCTTTATTAAATGCGATAAATTAAACGTTTATGCTACACAGTTAGAAAATTTAAAATTTAAATATTCCAATTTATTATTTACCAAACCGTAATCCATTAATCTTTATTTATAAATATGTTAGTTTTGAATATGTTGTACGATTTCAAATACTGTCTATGAGGTTTTTTTTCACAGCAAAAACCGTTATCGTTATTTTTTTGCCCTCGGCGTACAAAAAGATAATTTATGTCATTGTCACGTTGTTTGCTGAAACTGTCCACTATTAATTTTCAAGTCTTTTAGATATTTATCAACAAAATAATGGTCATACTATCATGTCAAATGAGTACCGGGAATTAGTCAACGAAACATGAAATGCTCCCACGCCAACCAAAAACCCAATCACCAAAACTGTCTATAGTAGGATTTTCAGGAATAGACTTCAGTCGTGAATTCTCTTTTATGTCTTCTGTCAACTGAATACAGATACTTCCAAGTTCTAATTTAGGTTTTTGGAAAAAAGGAAAAGGTCAGATGGAAGAGATCAACAAATTTTAAGAAGACATCGAAAAGAAATATGTCTGCTACATCCAGTGCCCTTCTATTTAATGGAGCTAAGATGGGAAGAGCTATGAAAAGACGATGGATTGACACAATGATTGTCATCAGAGCAGGACTCAGACCAGTTCTGACTTATGAAAGGAATGGTGTTATTGAAATAATCGGAGATCGCGAAATACAAACAGTAAAACTCAACGAGGTAAAAGAAAAAGGAGGGAAGTTAAGCGTGATAGTGATTTAACCAACTTTCGACGGAAGTCGCCATATTGAGAAGGCACATTAGTGACATTAGTCATCAATTCTTGTGTCAACATAGATAACCTCAATATACTGAAATGTGTCAAATTGGAAAGCCACGTTAAAGAAATAGTGATTATCAGTATTAGAAAGGTTATTTATGAGTATAAGTATAAATTCAAGTTGATATTGAGTTGTACAATAGTGTTATAAAGTTTTTGAATGTACCAAAATCTGGTATAAATTCTCTAACAACAAAAAGTACCACCTTAAAAAGATGCATATTATGAGAGTTTTTTGTTTCCCCTTATTGAATAATTTAATGTACGCCTCTGGTTTGTTTACGGAAGTCGGCCATATTCAGAAGCCACTTTGGTCGATGATTCTTCATATTGTTATGTTCTCTCCTCTTTCTTTTTTACCGCGTCGGTAAAACTAAATAACTAGACGCAGTGCCAATATTACGTAGAATAGAAAACCAACAACTGAAATGGGAAGCAATATTAATTAATGGCGGAGAAAAAATAATGGATGGAATTCATATACTCTACAGAACAGTAACGTCACATGTATTTTACATAAGCCTCACACCTAAGAGCCGCCTGGAAAAAGCTATGATTATATGTATACTCCGTTTTACATAAGAAGAAGCCATGTGAAGTCTGCAAACTGTCTTGCGCAGAAACCGAAATTGGTCTATTTATCTATGTCGTCTCGTAACGACCGTTTCAAGCGATTGGCGTTACAAAAGATGTTTCATACCGGCCAGCTTTTTTATTATTGATATTTGAGGTTGTATTTGAAGCAATTATTTACTGTAGAATAGTTTTGATTTTTTAACATTTCAATATCTCGAGAAGCTTCGAAGTATTCCCTAATATGTTTTATTTAAACTATACAAATGATGACCTAGAAAAACGTTACTATACTGATTTGAAGTCCAATGTCAATTTTACAATATGGCTTTGGTTTTGACTTCAACTTCGCGCATAAGACTGCAACTTCACGGGGGCTCTTCTTACGTGAAGCAGGGTCTAGATTGAGGTCGTGATTATGTCGACCATGAAGCGCTTGATAAAGAAAATAAAGATGAATATTTTCAATAAATTTCAATCCTCACACAACAGGGCACTGCTATTGGCATTTGCTGTTTGTATTGCTATCCTTGTTTTGGAATGAGAGAATCGGTTTCAATATTGGATTCAAGTATAGTATATGACAGTATAGCGGGTTATTCATCTAGCTAGAAGGAAGATGGTAAGTTTTATCCAGACATCAAATGGGTTTGATTTGAAGTCCAATGTCCATTTTTCAATTAGGCAATCCAGTGACCTGTCAAATAAAATTCAATATGGCGACACAGGGCAAACAAATGTGATTTAATACATTGTAGTCCGTGGATTTTGGTAAACATAAGTGTTTATTTTGGAGAAAGGTGCTTTTATTTTGCTTTGGTGTTTCTATACTAATAATATACAATAAAAAGTTCAGTTTTATAAAACTTTTAAGCTGGGTATATCAATTTAGGACCAACTTTTGGTTGTGTATCTATATAAGAACATTATTTTTTTGTTAGTGGTTTTTAGACTATCAAGAATTTTTATTTAATATTTACGGGTAAGTACACACTGACTAAAACATATACACAATATTATAATGAAAGTGAAACTTTTATGAAATTGCTGGCATTGAAATTTCACTTGCTTGAATTGGAAGATATCACCTGCAGTATTCAACTTTTATGCTTACGGATTTCAGGAGTGAAACACCTACTTCAAAATGCCAACAATTTGTATTGTAGTCGGTTGTGAGAGCCGTTCAAACCGATACCAAGTAAGCTTTTTTAAGGTCCCAGCTGTTTTAAAGAACACATTTTTGGTGCACAAGAATGAATTAAGTAAGAAGCGTAGAGAAATGTGGTTAGCAGTAATCAATAGAGATGATTCAACAGAATTAAAAATCAAATATCAGGCAGTATGTAGCAGGCATTTTGTTCAGTTTTGTTCAATAACAATATTTATAAAAACTAAAACTAAGAAAAGTGATATATTCTAAATAACAATATACTGAACACTAATAAAATATACTGATTTGAAGGCAAAATATACTAATAAATTCGACTAAAAAGTCTTGAGCACTGTTTATGACTGAATAGACAATACAAAACTAACCTATATGTCTAAATTGTTTGCCCTGCACGGCCATATTATGTTAACGTGCAGGATTGCCTATTATATATGGCGTTGGTTTTGACAACAAATTCGCGCCTACGAATGCAACTTCACGTGAAACAAGGTCTAAAATTGTATAAAATATACAAATTGATTAGTGAGACACATCAAATGCCAGCAGCTTCTTCTCTTCTAGAGTCAGGTAATAATTTTCCTTCACATCTCGGCCACTTTGAATGAACTGCACCCCTTATACCAACGTGTTTTTTATAGTCTTATAGTCGATTTGCAATGCCAAATTTAAGACATGTTTTTATCTGCGTAAGTATAGAGGACAATTAGTTTCTTACATGATCAATTCCCGATAGATTCTCGTCAGAATCACCGAATATATATTGAACTATATTCGGTGTCAGAATGTAGGTACGTAAATAAAAAATCGCCTGTGGTAAAATCAGTACTGTTTGGTTGATTAACCATCAAATATCAAATACAGTTTGCCAATTGATATTTGTTGTCGATTCTTTTTCCGTTAGTTCAACATGGAAAACAGAGTAAAATGTACCTGGATTAAACCAGTCATTGTAGAGTAGTTCTAGGTTAAAGATTACCTCGCAGATGCTAAATCGGATCCTACACGTACGACAGGTGAAAAATCTAGATAAAAATGGTTTTAAACTATTGAAATGTAAAGGAAAAGGTGGATACGATGGTATAAAGGAAAATACAACGGTATTTTTTGAGCGAATATCATAATCAAATCTTCATGCTCTTCGACCTGAAGGTTGAATATTTTTCTGTAAGACACACTAAGCAATAAAACGTATTAATTTTCGTAAGTTGTATGCGTTTAATACGTGTTGTCATTGACCTTGCACTCGATGGCACTCTTCTTGATAGCGGGGAACGAGTTTTTCCATTTCGTGTGATGAAAAAGAAGCACAAGCGGCGAGTTAGGTATATAGGGCGAAAGTTACTTAAATCAAATATCGAGTAAAGTCGAACCAGTTCAGTTTTAAAGATGGACTATACTTCTTTCGATAAACACAAAACTTTTAGATCGTTTCGGCTAATTATAAACTATTTATAGTCATTTAGTGAGCATAAAATAAATACACCCATTAAGATCTACTCACTGCTGTATATTATCATGATATTTACACATCTTTTCTTTCAAAATACCTCTTTCCAAAGCCATTGAAACATGGTTTTATGAGCTTACATTTTTCTATAATCTAAATGGTATTTCTTTCTTCAAAGATATTCCTTTAATAGCTTATACGTTGAGTACGAGGGTAGCTCAATAAATAATACACATTTTTGCTTAAATCTGGTTTAATGTTAATCGGTTTTATATAAACAAGAGTCTGGGAAAGAAGAGGAGGTTTCTGAAAAGTAGGAAGGTGTAATGAATGTATCGTCGATGGATACTTGGTAGATTATAGGTGTGGAAGGTCCTCTGAATAGGTGGTGTTGCTGGTCACTCGGTGGGTCGTCTTACAGGAATAAAACAACTACCTGTAGCACTGGGACACGTTCTGTTTATTACTTTAACTTACTATTATACATTAAACTACTTATTACTAACACTAATATTAATAGTAAAACACTATCGTTAGCATATTTATACGACGAGTCAAGTTCATCATAAGTAAATTTAAATAATACTATTTATGTTTATTTCATGCTCTGAACTTGACTTCGTACGTGCAACCTTCCTAGTTCTTATTTATATAAGGATTCATGATTTATTGAAATTAGCTTCAAGGGAATTTATGTCTTTTAATTAAATATTTTGATAAAACTTATTGTTTTGACCAAAACGCATCACAAAGAGTAAGTTTATGCCACATGTGACCCTTTGTATGTCCTACCAAAGAGTTTTCCTCCTAGGTTCGTCCATCCTCTCCTTTCCAGGTCACAGGTCACAAGAAGACATCTTCTTTATATCGGCAGGTCAAGACTCACCGAACATACACTCTCTCATTGACGATAACTCCGCATAAGACATGACATGACTCTTTGTATGGAGGTGTTTCCTTAGTTGACATGGGCGTAGGTTGAGTCTAATTCAATGTCTGTCGGGGCATATAGCCCGGATAGTAGTTGTAGTCATCGATCAAGTTTTTGAAACAAAATAGATTTGCACAGAAGCAGTAAAAACGGCAAAAACAAACTAATAGAATGAAAAAATTAACTGATTTAAGAAAGGACCATGTTGAATTGTATTGCTACGACTAAATGTGTGATAATAGCTGAAAAAATCGATGATAAACTGGATTGGTTGACGTCGTAAAATCCGGCTGCTGAAAATATAGGTCTCCATTCGTTGATGTATTTAACCAATAACATCAAATGGTCTTTATCGACGTCAGATTTGGAGCTTTCATGTAGAAGGTAACATGTTTTTATCAAAGATTGTCCGTTGATCTCCACCGAGTTACAGGACATGGTCAAAACCACCAAGAAGAGCTGAAAAAAACCAAACAAAAATAAAAGAGTCAAGAACTTTCCGTAGTCTAAAAGTTTTCCAGAAGAAGTGTTGATGATTCTGGTAAGGATGGGTCGTAAGGAAGGTCGCCGAAGATCAGTAGTCACCAATAATATTGCTTGTCGCGTTCGTAAATTCCTCAATTTCTCTACATCATCAACACGAGGATCCTATTTTTTTAAGAACTGGGGGTCTATTCACTAACAGTGAGAGCTCTTACGAGAGTACACACTTATAAATGCGGGCTATATCATAATTTGCAATTTCGAGAGAGCTCGCATGCGCATTTTTTAAGTGTTTATTCTCATGGGAGCTCTCACTGTTAGTGAATAGACACACTGGGTGGTTTTTGGATGAAAGTCACTTTCACATTGACGGTACATCTTTCGACAGCATTTGGTGTGCTGCATCTGAGCATGGGGTCGCTAGGTGTTCAATTGAAGATGAGGACGGGTACCTACCCAGTTTTTTTAAGGATCCGTCCCTTCGCCGGCACCACCTCAGCCTCCTGGGCTTATTTTGGATACTCCTAGTGTTCTGACTACAGCCTATTTAGCCAATCCATTCACTGTATTAGCTCATACAGGTTCGTTGCTGGTTGGTTGCAGAACTCTTCTGGAGTCATTTGGGGTCTAACATACAGTATCTGCCTCCTGTGGTCCAGCGTCTCACAGTTGCATAGTATATGCAGAGCTGTTTCGGTATCCTTTTTGCATCTTGTGCATGTAAGGTCTCCGTTATACAGCCCTATTTTGTTCAGGTGCTCCTTTATGGGAAAGTGTCCCGTAAGTAGCCCCGTTGTGGTGCTTAGTTTGTTCCTGCTCATTGGGAGCAGTTCTTTCGCTACTTTTTCTGAGGGCCCACTCCAGTGTTACACTGTTCCGAGTCGCGAGTCTTTTAAGTTCTTCGCCGCATTCCCATACCAGCCGAGATGTTACCTTAGAGCTCTGAAGTGCTCAAACGGCAGCTTGACTGTCTCTGTGGATCCTGATCTGCCTGTTGATGTAGGTTATCATGTTATTTGCCCTTGCACATGCAAGTATTGCATAGACCTCCAAGCGAGACGATTCCTTCATATTTGCTCGACTTGCTGTATATGTCCGCTCCGGTGCCGAGCTCATTCTTTGATCTGTCTGTGTACCAGATGTACCAGATCAGTTCATTCGCTCTACTGAGTGGTGATGCGTTCTCTTCCTCAAGCTCCTTTCGATCTTTCATGACAATCTCGAAGTTCCCTGTTAGTGTTAACCAGAAGTAGTAAAGAAACCAAATGGTCACACCTTTTTTAGGATTATTAAGCAGAATGTCAGAATGGTACTAATATAAATTGAATATTCTTTTAAGGTACTGCCAATAGAAATAATTTGATACTTACCACGTATATTATGGGTGCAACGTAATTGATAAATTTCGCTTCTGCAGTAATATCAGTTACATCCAAAGCCAATACGAAATAATACACTATGTTTATAATACAAACAGTAAGACTCGTGAATAAAATACTGCCATACAGACGGTTTGTTTGATCCACAATTGTCTCGGCTAATTTGAATGTGACAATAACTTTTCTTATTATTAAGAAATATCCAGGTTTGTTGATCATCGTATTTAAATACTTTTTCATGAATGTATATCGATTATCCAACCAATTAGTTAGTGTTATATAGTATGTGGTTATCAATATCAGAAATATATTCGTCAAACCTCTGAGGATTAGAATGATTTGAAATTCTTTGTATACCCTCTTGAATGTGTAAAAGTATAAACTGGAACAAAAATTATATAATGTTAGTTTATTGATTTGCTAGTTTATTTGTCTGTTTTTTTTATTTTTTTTGTTAGTTTCATTGTTAGTTTGTTTTATATTTTGTTTGTTACGCTTTCATTCCTCACTACTCAACCATTCATCATGAAATCCTGCTTGTAGTCACACTGTCTGAGGTGGAGAAAAGGATATAGGGTATTCAGAAAAAAAGCTGATCCCTAGGGATATAAAAATGAGTTTTAAAACTTAACTACTACTCAACTGGTCATTATTTTTAAACTAAATTTCATCCACTTTTCGATGGCTCTTAACGCATATTTAAGGTAATCAATGCAACTAAAGCTGCGGGTAATAAGTAGTGATAAAATACCTGTAAGCCGTGTGCAATATTGTCCCAATTATCAGAATCATTTTCAGCGAGATTTTCCACATTTTTCCATTTTCGAGATAGTCGCAAGTGTTCAAAATATTTTCGAAAGTATGCATAGTTTCAAACAATTTATTCCAATGTTTTCTTTTCTTCAGCATCAAAGATACAAGAAGATATAAGATAAAAACGCTGTCGCTGGCTGTCAAAAGCAATGACATTCCTCTGATCGTAGGATGGCGCTTTTCGTATATAACACCGTGGACTTTAAAAGAAAAAAAAGTCACTATAACAATCAACACCGCTAATAATAACCCAAAGGTTTTATAATAATAACCTCTTTTTGAACCATGTTTAGTTTGGTTGAAAAAATACGTGATTCCAAAAAAATTAGCGGCTTTTAAATAATTAGCCAACAATTTAAAATCGGAATTAATTGGTGGAGGCGCGGCCGTCTTCGTTTCGTATATGTCCATCGATTTTTCCCTTTTGTACCTTACAAACGACTCGTCTTGAATAAATTTTCAATTAAATAATTGTAATGAATAGTCGAAGCACTGTTTTAATCAATATTCAAGAACTAGTTATGCAGTTTCTTTTTTTATCAAACCATCATGCTATATATTTATTGAAATACAGGTTTTATATATTTGATATATCTGTACGAATGAATTTATTAAATATTAATTATATAACCAATCGTAACTGATGGAGTGTATCACGCAAACGTTTCAAATATCTCGATCGTTTTTACATCATTAAGGAGTATATGTTCATTCCATACAATTCACAGCTGGTTAGTAGGATGAGAAAAAGAAGAAGAATACGTTTAATTTCACTCTCAGTGGAACTTGAATTTATTCAAATTATAGGCTAAGTAATATAGAGCGTACAAACTGTGAAACAGTGTTAATTCCAACCTACCGATTTTTCTTTTAAATACGTTTTGAGTTTATAAATAATAACTTTCTCTAAAAAGTTGATTTCATACAAATTGTATGTTTTCAACTGTCGTTACGAGACGACATAGATAAACTAGACCAAATTTGATTTCTGCGCAAGACAGTTGACAAACTTTACGTGGTTTCTTCTTATGTGAAATGCAGTGTATCATTTTAACATCTTCTTCTTTTTTTCTAGATGCTTTTGCCCTTTCAAGCGTCGGATGTGGATTCCATGTCCTGTACCCATTTCTTCCATGTCTTTCTGTCTCTTGCAAGGTTTTTCTTTTCTGCTATGGTCTTTCCTCTTCCTAAGCCCATCTCTTGTATTTGGTCTAACCATTTCCTTCTAGGCCTACCCCTTTGTTTTTCATTCGGTTTCCCAATCTCCATTATTTTCTTAGTTAATCTATTTGACCATACCAGCTAAGTTGTCTCTTTTTCATTTTACCAGTTATCAGCTCCTGTTTAGTTGTCTCTCTAATGACGTCATTTCTAATCCTATCCCATTTAGTTTTTCCTTCTTAGATGTTTCATTTCTATGGCGTTTATTCTAGTTTCGCCCTTTTTCGCACAGTACAACTTTCACGTTTGTTATTTCTGCATCTATTTTTCCATCTGTTACTATACATCCCAAATTCAAATGTTACTCTTTCTAGCGTCTGGTTTTTGCATTTAATCTCTTTATTATTTTGATTACCTAGTTGTTTTTCATTTATTATCATCACTTTTGTTTTATTTAAGTTCACCTCCATATTCATGTTCTCTATTTCTTTAATCCAAATATTCACTAGTTTTTGCATTTTGTTCTTTGTATTCGCTACTAAGACCACATCATCTGCATAGAGTAGACTACTTATTTTTATCGGTTCTAAATTTCTGTGTCCCAGTATAGTATTCAGCTGCTCATATTTTTCTTTAGTTCGTTTCACAATCTTATCCATGATTGTTATAAACAGTAATGGGCTTAAACTGTCTCCTTGTTTTGTTCCCTTATACATTTTGAATTCTTCTGACCTTTGCCCTGCAATTTGTACCTTGGCTCTAACTGTCTCGTATACACTTTTAATTATTAACCCGGCATTAGTCGCCATATGAGATTTTCTCTCACACTTTTTTTAAAGTCTGGTATATTTGCCTTTAGACACATTTCTGAGCGTTGTCATATCGGCTACTTTACTGGCTACTCCCACTTATATTCCTAGCATGATAAGTGTAAGCTCATCACCTCATATTAGTGTAGTGCAGAGTGTTTATCAGAAGGACGCTCTTCGTGTGAGATTTTCCCTCATTATGCGACAAACCGTGTAATAAATTTAGCACCATATCTATAAATTTGTATTGGTTGTTTTAACGATCCTATACCACCTAAACGTGCATATCTGAAAGAACTTGCTCTTTCTTTAATAAAACCTCACCTTATAAATCGGTCCCAGATTCCAAGCTTACCTTGTAGCCTACGAATGTCTATTGGAAAAACAGCAAAATTACCAGCACCAGAAGTAAGACAACCAGGAAATACCAATAAAAGATATTGTATCTTCTGTCCTCGTCTATAGAGAAAAGTCAAAAAAGTATGCAGAACTTGCCAGCGACCGATTTTCCCAGAACATACAATTTTTTCATGTCGGACCTGTGCTATGGGCATGGAATCTGATGAAGATTTATAAACATTATTCTTCTGTAACTTATAATAATATTGACTGTGCAATTTACAAATATAACTTATATTTTTCAAAATAAATCCATTTTATTTCCTAAAATTTTGTACATGAGAGAAACTCTCACGCGCGACTAATGATGGGATTTTATGCATAGCGACTAATGCCGGGTTAAGGTGGATGGAACTTCCAAATTCTCCAAGGTTCTCCATACTTCCCTTCTATCTACTGTATCAAAGGCTGCTTCTAGATCTATAAATGTGAGGTACATTTCTTCTCCCTCTTCTATTTTTCTTTCGATTATATTCCTCAGTATATAAATATTATCATTTGTTTGTCTTCCGGGTCTAAAAGCTCCCTGTTCTTCTCCTAATTTTCGTTCTACATATTCTCTTAATCTTTTTTCTCATCAAAAATAAGACGACCAAATACGATCGTGGTGTCAGAAAAAGTGGCTTGGTGGGTTGCCTTATGTTTTTTCAGTATCATACATCTAGCATTGAAAAGCGTAGTCATTAATGCCCCAAAAAGTTGGGTACTACGAAATATTTCAATATCTCAACCTAGAAATGGCATGTAAAATATAATTCGGAGGCTTGTGGACGTTTTGCTTAGGTAGTCCCATATCCCCACTTTACCCTATTAAAAAAATCCCACATCTTGTATGTATGTATGTAGGTATTTTGGGTTGACATTCACTGAGACCTAAAAGATCTATTGTGCCCCCTTACTTCTACTTAGGATGTCTGCAGGCTTCAACTTGGTAAATGTTCCTCTTCTATCCAGTAATCTCCCAGGTGCTGTGCTCTAGGATTCTGAAGTGCTGTGCAGTTGGAAAGTATGTGGATGGAGGTTTCTTCTTCCATGCCACAAAATCTGCATTCTTCTTCCTCCACTATTTTGAGCTTTTTCAGGTGCCCATTCAGGCGACAATGTCCCCTTATGATCCCTGTTAAAACTCTTAGCGCAGTTTTACTTTGACTTGTGCATTCATTTGATCTCAACAGGTTGTAGTCAGCCAGAAGAGTCTTTGATTGTATAAGCACTACTAGATCTTTCCAAAGGTCAGATCTTCTCTTTTACTTGGCTTTACGTATTTCTTCCAATATTACATTGGGGCTGACTCCGCAAAAGGGTTCAGGCCTCCAGAAAGGTATTTCAGTCCCCCTCTTTGCTAGTTCATCTGCTATTTCATTTCCTTCTATTCCAGTGTGTTCTGGAATCCATAGTAAGGTGACTATCCCACATTTTACCCCGAACAATAAAAAAATTCAAGCAATAATTTTTTAAATTTCCCATTTTTCGCTATATTTCTCATCATGGTTCTCTATACATATTCAATGACAGTGAAAGTATTTTGTACCAAGTTCAAGTGCACTGCGTGTTAAATTTTACTGTGCATTATACAATATGCTACTTCGTTGTTGATAGTAAATCATTGAAATTGCGCAATTTGTAAACTTGACTTTAACAATGGGATCGAGTTATACAAAAAGACGCAGGAAAAATATTTATAGTAAAAGAAGCAGAAGACTTTTGTTTTTATTTAAAAATATTCAACTATGTGCAATATGAATGTACAAAAAACTCTTCTCTTCTGTTTTTGGAAGATTAGAGCTAAGAATCAGAAGTGGGTCAACAGAACTGTTATGGTTTTATGGAGATAAAACAAGCGGGAAAATTAAAATCCAATATATTTTTTAGTCCTCAAATAAGGCAGCTAATTATAGATCCCCAATCCTGTTTGAAGTAGTAACAAATTTTCCTGGAAAGCATAAGGAAGAGGATTACAGATAAGAGTTGATGGAAACTATGATTTCAAATTTAAATGTTCTTCGTTGTAAGTTCAAAGGGCTTAATCAGATTTAGGTGTTGTGGGGCTGTTGTACCCTACCAACCAAATCAGTCTAAAGAAACTTTTAGCTAGAATGTCCTACAAAAGAAAAAGTACAATTAGATTAGTGATAAGCAAAGCCAGACCAGGACAGTCTGGATAACAAGTTCATTTTGCTTATCCGGTTTTGTTCCTGGTCTTGCTCAAATATTTAATGTAGAGACCTTGAATCTGATTATTCAGTCTCAGTCGTCTCAATTACTACAATTGGAAAGACCAACGATTATACACCCTACAGGATTGCTTATTTCCATTTAACTTTGTGTTCGCCTCGCTCAAGTCGGACGAATACGTCATCACTGGACCTAAACCTTTTTAATTTTATGGTTAATCGTTTGTTTACGTTTGTGTTTTGACGTTATTTTATCCGTTTTTTCAATTTTTAAGGTGTTGTTTATTAATAAAGATGGTAAGTAAACTTCTCTAATAATTGTCAATCAAGAAAGTCTATAAATGCGAAGCACGTTATTGTTTCAATCGCTAATTTATATTCTATAACTACTTATATTATATAACTACTTATACTACTAAATATAACTTTTTAAAATAACATATATCACCAAAAAAAATAATTTATTATTATTTCTTGCAAATACACAAGAAAAAAGTGAAAAATATTAAGGATTGCAATGTATTTTAAATTGGTCGAGGTCCACTGGGGACGTAAGCGAGTTCCCACTCACCGACGAGAGATTCAAGCGAATAAGCAATCCTGTAGGGTGTATAATCGTTGGGGAAAGACCACTAAGAGATGAATTCCTTTCAAATATATTTCAATCAATTAATAATGATGTTAGATCAGTGTCCTGGCGTTTTGAAATCAACAACTAATTCAAAACTGAAAAATTTTCGAAACAAATGGGCGGTGCTATGACGTACTAACCCCAAACATTATAACGATTAGGATAAGCTGGAAACTGGACGACTCAAGCGCATAGTCTCTCTGTAAAGGGTTTCTATTCACTGCGCTTATATGATTGGTCGGCTCAAGCTCGATAGGCGTACTGGAGCTAGTACGTCATACTGAATTACACCAATAATAGCAGCGGTTACAGAAGGCGCGTAAAATTTTATATTTTGGATGAAAATCATTCAATTTAATACATTATTCATATTATAAAACAAAAAAATATATATAATTACATCATATATAGTAGTTTTTAAGCATGATGCTGTTTTTGAAAATTAGTGGTCTTTCGTCTTTCCTATTAATAAAGGAAACTAGAAATCCAGGATAGTTTTTTCCACTTAAAGCGTTCTCTACAACTTTTTGAATATGTTTCGATACTCGATGACTACTTTATCCTGCTGCTTTAGGAGGAAACCAAAGAAGCATCCAGGTAATACAAAATATAAACAAGATCCTCTCAATCTGTTTTTTACTTGAATAAATGACCCACTAATCTAATATAGTAGTGAAGACCATTATTATTGACCGAGGGGATTAAGGTGCGAGGTTTATAAATGTCTTCAACACCATGGTTTATATACAATTTTTTTCACTACTAATTAAAAATAATTTAAAACGCATCACGAGAAGCGTTTACTCCGTCGTCTGACTGACAAGTACACTGTCAGTTTTCGAACTTACTCGTTATGTCATCTGTCATTTTTGGTTTGGCGCGAATTTAAAACTAATGCCATTTTTATTCAAATAATTTTATCTTGATAGGTAATTTCAAGCAGCAAATATGTTAAAGACAATCTCCTGGGTATACAAAGTTATGTTGAACTACTATCCTTGAATTCTCAAAATATTTGAATTTGTCCATCATTGACCTAGGTTAATAATAGAAAATTATTAACCACTAATAGAGAAAATCAACTTCTCAGTGGGCTAGAAGAAGCAATAATTGTCAACTTCACAGCCAGTAGTGGAAAAACTATATTATCCACCCTTAACTAATAAATTTATTTATACATCAACCACTTTCACGAAATCAGATAACCCAAAACAAACACAAATTATATGAAACAAGTAACATATACTTTATATTTATATAATAACCAATAACATGCAACTGATACTTGTCAATTTTTAATAAAAAAAATCTACCCTTATTTTTAAAATTATTATTGATGGAACTATAGCACTGCTGAAAAATAAAATGAAGGTTTCAGCTAAAAATATTTCTGCAGCTAAGCAAAATTTCACTGAAAGCTACAAACTTGTTTTAAAAACTATGCGGGTGATTAGATGGTTCGGTTTGGGACCTTTAGCGGGAACATCTAAGTATTTAGCGGTACTTTTTGTATGTATTACGTCGGTAGCTGGTGTTTTCGTGTCAATAACGAGATATCAGCAAATGGAGCATCAAAGCCTTATCGTTGGTAAAATGGCGTTCGGTCAAGGACTTTACGAAGCTATTTTCTCGATATACTGCTTCATATACTTCTCATTTTTTGCTAAAGACTGCAAAACGGAATTGATTAACGCTATGTATAAACTTGAAAAAAATACTGCTTCGAATACAAAGTTCAAGGAAGATTTTCATTGGGTTCACGCAAGGATTATCGTAATTGTCCTTTATTTTCTAGCTACTTATCTAGCGGATTTTTTCATTTCAATAACAAACAACCGACTCGATCAATTGATAATTTCAACCACTCAAATTACCGCCTTGGCGTGTACTTTACAAATCTTTGCGTACTATTTGGTGATCACCAATTGGCTAAGGAATAAATACGACAGCTATAACTCCATGACTGTATCTATTTGCGATAAACCTTACATCGGTTTCGAAAAAAAAGCTGATAATATTATAAAATATCTGGAAATCAGCAGTAACGTTGTCAAACTAAATAACAAATTGTTTGGAACTTCTGTTTTCACCAGCAACTGTCTTTTTGTTTATAGTACGTTGCATATGACGGTGTCGATTTTTGACCAACGACATGGGCAGGATTTAACTGTTGATATCTTGAAATATATGCAACCAGTTCCATTTGTGGTAAGTTGAATAATATATGTAACAAAATATCACGTTTTCCATTTGCATTTCGTTATTTGGTTGTTTAAAATAGAGGAGCTCAGTCTAAGGACAGTGTTGCCAACAAAAGCGTTTTTTTCAGACAAGAATGACAGTTGAGATCTACCATTCAAAACCTAAGATTTTTGCATGTTTTTTATCAATGCGAACATTTATATTGCTTTATTAAAATAATGAATACACCCCCGAAGCGTATATCTTGAAATTTAAAATGACTTTTTAGCTGAATACTCAACATATCGATGGCC